>JAEIFS010000380.1:0-78043 GCA_018904165.1 Zaprionus camerounensis
GCATCTTACTGTGGGGATGCGTAAGAGTAATGGATAGACTGCTGCTAGAACTGGTTAGGAATTTAAGAGGATCATCATGTCCGTTTCCTTCGCAGGCGGTAAGGCAGGAGAGCCTTTTGCTCCAAAGTATGCAATGTATGTACAATGTACTGCTTGGATCTGCATGCTACGTCATAAGTGATGCTGCTCTCGTTTCCGCTTCTCTGCTCGATTGCTCGTTTGTTACAAATATAATTTATTTACTATTTACTATTAGTGATTATGCTTATATGTTTAACGTTAACTTAATTACAATAGTTATACTAGATTTATTTACATTTTTCTTCTTTTATTAGTGGCAAACAATATTTAGTTAATTTAATGTGTTGAATCAATTGTGTTTATTATTATTTAATTTTGTGGCATAGCTGTGATTTATTTATTTGAGTTATTTTTCTTTCTGTTTGATATTTGCAGTGGTTATTTGTTATTTTTTCTTTTCTCTTAATTTTTATATATATTTGGGATTGTTATATTTATTATTGTATTATATTATTTATTTATTTATTTAATTTTAGGAATCGCAATAATTGTTGTTTAATATTAATTTTAAATTATTTATTTGGAGTTGGTATTCGCTGACTCGTTGACACTGTAAGGGGCCATCCTTAGTGTTGTGTAATTCGCTTAGCAGAATGCTCTAACAGAATGCTGTTAAATCAGCTGTTGTGCTCGCTTGTTATCGATGTTTTTGGGTGGCTGGGCTGCACGGTTGTATTTTATATTAACAGCTGTGTTGTACTAGTGTCATCTCTTGTTTTTATTTATGAATTGGCGCGTTTTGGCATTGTAATTATTAATGTTTTAGTTATTTTTGTTAAAATTAGTGTAATGTTTAGATAATTAGACTGTGAGTGGTGTATTATGTATGTTGCTGTTGAGTGAGTGTATAGTGCGTGTAGATTGCGTATTAAAGTTGGGCAGTTGCGCGTGTATGGAGGGCGCAACTGCGTTAGTAGGTTTATTCGGTGAGATTAATTACTTGCGTTTTGTGCTGTTGTTAGAGAGTGTATTAGGTTCGCGCATTAAGCTTGGTGTATACAATTTTTGTTGAATTGTGTTAGGAATTGTTTTGAGATTTTGATGATGGGCAGCCATGGCAGATTGGGTGTATGGCTTTGTGTGTGATAGCCAGCGGCGTTGCATGTGTGTGGGTGTGTTTGTGTGTAAGTTGACTGTGTTGAGGTAGGTTAGGGATATTTTTTGTTGGGTATTTAGTGTAGAGTATTTTAGCTGTTAAATTTGTTTAGTGTTTCAGCTATTTAATGTATTTAATCTATTTTGTTTTCTAGGTGAAGGCCATGAAGTCCATGTTGGTGAAGCGAGAGTCCGTATTGGTTTATATGGAGAGTATGCTGCATGCTGGTGTATTTTAGATAAGTATATTTTGTTATTTTGACTTTGTAAGAATTGATTCTTTGTGGAACAGTATTTCAGGTACGGCTGCTAGTATGGTAGGAGTCCTAAATGGCCTTGCTGGAGTTGGTGCTCTTCGAATGTGGACGTGGAGTGATGCATCTGAACGTAGAATTGGTTTGTTTAGTAATTCATCGGTGTGGATTTTGTTGTAATTAGTGATTAATTTTTGTTTGAATTCCAGATGTTGCAGGAGACGTGGTTTGAGCCTTGATTGAACTTGCTGAAGTAGGTGTTCTTCAAATGTTGCCTAGGTGTGTAGAGGCGTATTATGTAGGTCTAGTTAATACTGTAGTGTTGGCTTATGCTAGCTTGCGATGTTTTATGTTTGTATATTTCGGATGAATGCTCACTATTATTATTTTAAATGACCACAAGTATACATGTGTATGTGTGATGTAGTGTGATGTGTATTATATTATTGTTATAGTATTGTTTTAAAGTTTGCTGGGTAGAAATGTTTGCTAGTTATATTATTTGTATAGTGTATAGTGTAGTTGAATTATTTGTATAGTGTATTAAGTTATTACAAGATGCGGGAAAAGTGTTTATGTGTGTTGTATTTGTGAGTAGACTTTAGTTACTTTGTATATGTCAGTAACGTATGAGTGATATATTAAAGTTGGTAATTGAACTGGTTTTGTGTATTTGTTTACTTTGTATGTTTGTAACATTGGATTATAGGCTTGCTTGTTAGTGTGCGATTTAGCGTATGATGCTACTTTTTTAGTTTGTAGTGATTTGAGTTATTTAGTTAGATTGGTTTGTGCGTGTATGTTGCTGCTTGATTGCTTTGCATGTTTAAATAATATATTTTGTAGTTTTGATTCGTTGTGCTTCTATGCTCGTTTGTTGGTTTGCTTATTTACTATTGATATTACTAATAATAATTATAATTCTAGACATGAGCTTAGCTTAATTACAGTAGATTTACTTATTTTTAATGGCAGACAATGGACAGTATAATTAGTTTATTGGCTGTATGTTTGTATTGGCTCTTTTTTTTCTGATTTTCTTAATCTTTTGAGTAGTTATTGATGAATAATTAATAAATAATTGTTAATATTTCTTTTTAGTGGCAAGATTGTAATTTCTTTGATGTATGCATGACTATTTTGGTTTATTTCTTGTGTTGGCCTTTTTTTCATTTATATTTTTAATTAATTTTCTTTTTGTTTTTTAGTGATAGCATATTTTTCTTTTCTGTTTTTTGTGTATAAGAATTGTTTATTGTTTGTTAATAGTTTAATGGTGTAGTTAATTTTAGTATTACTGAAATATAATAGTATATATAGCGAATAGTTTGGCAAGAAAATTAGTATTATTATTAGTTTATTTTTAGAGTAATATTTAATAAAGCTCAATATCAGGTTTTAGGAATTTGTTATGTTTTAAGTTTGGGGTTAATAATATTGCCCAATGGACACTGTAAAGAGCCGTCCTAATTGGCGTGTAATCAGCTGTTAGATTTTGCTGTGTTGTATTTATGAGTGGTATTATGTTAAAAGAGTATGTGGTATATATTTTGATTATTATTGTGTTTATAGTTTCATAAATTTAAATTGTTTAATGGTGTTGGCTTGGTTTAATTTAATTTAGTATTTATTTATTTTATTGTGAGGAGTTGCAGAGTGCTGCAAAGTCAGCTGATCTGTTAAGTGGCGCCATCTATTGGTAATAATAGGGATTACATTCATCTGTTATCGATGAATGAGGAGGCTAATCTGCAGGGGTACATTGGATGTTGCCAGCTGTTTTTGTGGTATTTATCGTCTGTGATAGTGCGATAGTATCATCTCTTGTTTATCTTTTTAAGAATTGGCGAATGTTGAGTTAAAGTGTTAGTATTTTGTTTTGTTTAAATTTAGTGAAGAATGTTATTATTCGGGATGAAGTAGATTTTGCTTTAGTGCGTTTTAGTGGAATGTAGTTAGCAAGAATTATTGGATGCGTGTGCATATGTTATGTGTTTAGCTGTGTTGCAATGTTGAGAGTGTGCAAGTGCACTGTAAGCTCAAGTGTGTGTATAAGGGAATTCGGTGGGATAAGTGGCTTACATTTGTGTTTTTTTTGTTAGTTATTTAATGTTTATGTTGTTCGCATGGTGTATTCTTCATTGTTGAGGTGTTTTGTTTCTTGTGTAAGTGTTTAGTTGAATTATTGATTGAATTATTATTTATAGTGAGGGCGGCCATTGTGTGCGTTTTGTATGTGTGTGAGTTATGTGCGTTTGTTTGTGTGTGTGAGCTTTATGTGCTGACTGTTTGTGTTAGGGTAGGTTAGGGATATGGCTCGTACAGTGGGTCAAGTTAGATGATTGTTGTTTGATTTCGTTTTTAAGTTTGTGTTATTTGGTGTTTCTGTTTAGATTCATTTAGAGTAGATAATTGCATGTCAAATACTAATACAAATATGTGTTTTTAGAGGTTTGTTATTATAAAATGTATTAATAATGTAATTATTTTTATTAATTTTATAGGTGTGATGATGGCTGTTGAGAGCTCCGCTGATTCGGCTTGATTGACTCTTCCGATTTGCATAAAGGTTTTTGGGGTAAGTAAGTTGTGTAGTGGTTTATAGATGTATTAATTATGTGATTATTTTGTTACAGGTTTCAGTCATGATGGCATATGGTCGAGTAGCAGGGTTAGGACGGCTGGAAGTGGGCCGAATATATCTCGAAATTAGATGGAAAATGGCTGGGTGTTCAGTTTAATTATAGTAAGTTAAACCGTTTTTATTTAATTAATTTATATGGTTTATATATGAAGACTACGTACTTTTTTTTTTTCTTATTTTCAGCTTTTAAACTTTTAATTGGAATTTAGATGGATGATGGCTGGAAGTTCAGTTTAATTATGATAAGTTATACCAATTTTATTTTAATGGCTTTTATGATTTATTATATGAGCATTATGTTTGTTTTTTTTATTTTCAGCTTTTCATCTGTATGCAAATTAGGCTGGAAGGTTTGGCGGTGTATAGCTTTTAATTAATTGTGATTTAGATTTTTCCCATACTGGTGAATTGCCTATTAATATGTGTATCTTTTGGTTTGCAGGGTATTAACTTGTGCAGTGTGCACTGGAACGCCGGTGGACTTCACGCAGGGGGAGCGTCTACTGCTGTCCTGAATTGCTGCTGCTGAATTAGTTTTAATTAGCTATTTAAGCTATAATTAATTACTTTAGTATTTAAGTTATGTGTGTAGGAAAGGTGATTTTAGGTGGTTTAGGACCGTCTGACGGATAAGATAGGTTTAAATAGGTTAGGTTTGAGGTGGTTAATGTTGTATAGTTGTGGGGAATTGTTTGTGCAGAATGCAGGATAGATAGTATGAACAATGGCTTGTGTGTGTGTTTTAAGTCAGTGACATGTTTCTCTTTAAAGGGTGTTTGTGTTTGTCTGTCTATTGTCTTGCATTATTTGCGTTGTCATTGGCTGAGTTTTGGTTATTTTTTAGAAATGGCTGGAAGTGATCGTGAATAAGCTTATGGAGTTGATCTATTTTGTCATTAAGACGAGTTATGCTCTGGGTATTAGTAGACACATCTTTCTGAATTTGTTTGAGGTCTATTTGCTGTAGTAGAGTATTAGTGTCCCTGTTAGGGACCATGTTGTGTTCTGGCTGTGTAGTTGTGGTTTGTTGTTGGTAGTAGCGTTGATGATATTGGGCATGTTCAGGGGGCTTTATTTGATGTAGCTGCTGTTGTTGGGGCTTATAGTTATGTTGGGGTTGTAGATGTGGCTGGTGAGGCAACATTTGGGTATTTGGATTGGGATAGATTGGGGTTCCCATCTTTTTTATGCCCCTTCGGGTTACTTGACTGTATGTACCTCTGTTTAAGCTGATGTGGGGAGGTGTGTAGGCTCCTGTTGGATCTCCTGTTAGCTCGTTTTGTGGAAGAGATTGAGCTTGTGGTGCGTTTGCTAGGACCGGAAGTGCTTGTGAACGTTGGGGCGAGTTAGGGTGTCTGTCTATCAGTTGTTGTGGCTGTCGCTGGCTTTGTTGTAAGGGCTGTTGTTTAAGTGGCCGATCAGCAAGTTGTTGGTAGGCTGGGGGGAAAGCTGCAGGTTGATTAGCAAGCCTGACTGTGAGCAGCCTTTCCCTTTCCTTTTTATAGACAGGACAGCCTTTGTAGCTGGCCACATGTCCTTTGCCACAGTTGGCACAGGTGCCTTCGCTGCTTCTAGCCTTAGTACATGCTGTCGTAGGGTGTTTCCCCGCACATTTCATGCAGGTGAACTCCCTACGACAGTAGTTTTTGCTGTGGCCGAAAGCCTGGCAACGGTGGCATTGGACTGGGTCCATTCTCATGGATTGGCGCTCTATGGCTACTTCTTGGCTCCCTAGCTTTTTTATATTTAGCAGGTCGTCTATGTTTTTAATGGATTTAGTGTCGATTTCTAGCTCAAAAATGTTTAATGGGATCCCAGTGAATTTGTTTTTAAGGACATTTATAAATTTTATTGAGTAACCAAGGCCTGACAGGAGCGAGCGAATTGTCTCAATTGAAGTGGTGGCATGTAGGTTTTTTATGACAATGCGCACCCCTTTATCCTGTGGCATTTGATGCGTGTGGAGTTGAATGTTGTTGAGTTGGAGGAGATCGAGAAGGTTTGTGTATGAACCTTCGTCTGCACATTTGACGCGGAGTCCTCGCTCTTGTCCACAAGTTGTGGTATATTTGATGGGATTGGTTGAAGTTTTAATTAAGTTAAAGAGGGTCTCTATGGAGGAAATTTGAGGGATAAAAATGGATGGAATTTTGTTGTTGGCTGTTGGAATGGACGTTTTAGTTGTTGGAGGATTCAGTTTGTTTGTAGTTGAGAATTTGGAATTGGCGGGCTGTGTTTGTTGTTGCTTTTGATTGTGCACAGAAGATGATTGTGGTCGGTCTGGGTAGGATGTTGCCGTGTCAGTGCTCCTTTGTAGGAAAGTTGGAGGTTCGACGACTACTAGTTCGGATTTGCGAGCTGTTTTGATATGTTTTTCGAACTGTCGCTCGAAAGTCTCTTTTTTAGCGGCATTATTGGAGGAGGGGTTTAGAGCGGCGGCAGAATGAGTCTGGTTTGGGGAGATTGGAGGGGGGGTTAGGGAAGAGGTGCTATGCATTCTGTTGATTGTTTGTGGCGGGCTATGTTGTTGCTGTAACTGAGATGTGTTAGGCTGTTTGGGTAGGATTAATTGGCTTTTGTGGAGACGTTCTTCTATTAAATGTAGTTGTTGTTGAGCAACTTGCCTTTGCTCATGTAGTTGTTGCAGTAAGTGCTGTTGGATTGGAGAGTTAATACGTTGGTCAGATTGCTGCTCTGTTTGCTCAGGTAGTTCTGCGATATAAGCTTTATCTAGGACTATATTTTCTAGGATTTCCGGTTGTGATGGGGGCTGCGGCAAGCTAGGCAAGTTATTTTCTTGAATAGCGCAATTGGATGGACTAGTGGAAGCAGGGCGTTGATTTGACTTATTTGATTTATTCGGATTTTGGCTATGGTTGAGGTGGCTATGGTTCATATTCTGTGTGTTTGTTCGCTTTGGGGTGGAGCTATTGGCTGTGAATTTTATCCCTTCCTTGGCGAATTTAAAATTAGGTGAATTTCCATTTGGCTTATTAAATTTGAATTTATGTACAGGGCGAAGCTTCTCTATTGCGATGACTATCTCCCTGTTCGGGCGTTTTGGGCTAGGGGGGCGAGAGGGGGCTCTTATGATGCGCTTAAGACGGCTTATTGGCCTATTGGCGCTTGGTGGGGTAGGAGTGTCTTTATATATAGGCGACACATTTGAGTTGGGGCTGTAGTTGGGTTTGGTAGAGCTGGGGGGACTATGTCGCCATCCCAGAGATTTGGCAGAGTTGTCGGAGCTATTGTCGACAACGCAAATGTCGCTATTAGCGCTCACGGAATTGGTATCGGTTAGGATTTCCTTTGACCCTCTTTTGCTACTCATTATGTCTAATATATATAGTACTTTCTAATGTCAAGATTCGAGTTAAGTTTATTCTTAGTCAATATACAAGGGAATCATAGAGTATAGATACAACACAGATGCTAGACGTTCAAAGTCGTTGTTTTAAACTAGTAAAACTACATAGAACAAGTATACATAGATGAGATAAAAGACATGTGAACAAATAAGAAGACCAGATTTTTTGAAATAAGTTTTATATTTATTTATATTACCCACTGGCGTTCAATAATAACAGACTGACCGCCCAGGTTGACTATTTTCAAAAGTTGAGCATTACCATTGCTGGTACTTGGCTCAAGCTCAACTTCAAACAAATTCATAGGCTTGTTTGCTCTATCTTTCAGCACATTTACATATCTAGGGGGAAAGCCCATATTAGTCAGTTCGTTACGGATCCAGACACATGGCGTTGACCAGTGCAAGTGTCTTATGACAGCACGAAAACCGCGTTCATTGCGAGCTTGAAATGTATGCAAAAAAGGGCTGTAATCGCCATAAGGGGAATGCGTAAAGTATTATAGATTGACATATCACTGCACTGTATACGCACTCCACCTGCAGTTGACTTAGTAGAAAAGTTTCCAGCTCCCGACAAACTTCTTAGTTTTTCCAAAAAAGGAACGATTTGCGTGATATTGGATACAAAGAGTAAAGGGGGCTTAATTTTCAAGGCATCCTGGTTTAAATGCTGCTGTTGCACAGAGCTGGTAATACCATCCAAAGGAGCGGCAGTTGGTAATTGCAGTGGTTGTCCAGAAACATTCCCTTTCTTAAGAGCTGATTTGGGGGATTTAGGCTTAGAGCCCTTTGATGACGAGCCTTGCCCATTATCACAAGACATTGACGACAAACCACGTGCATTTTCCAAAATTTTAGTCGAGCGAGGTGAAAAGGATAGGCTGGAAACACTAGAACAATTAGATATGTTTGCAAGTGAGGCACAACTAATGTCCGAAATATTGCATATATCCACGTCACTTTCATCTTGAGACATCTCATTATTGGCTGCTGATTTCTTGTTGAGCGCAGCAACAACAATTTGAGAGATGTGCCTGGTAGCACAACTGAGATCGTAATGAATACGAACATTTATTTTATTTATCTCGTTACTGAAGGAATGAAAAACAAGTTTAACAAAGCAACCTATATAAATGTGTTGACTTGACAGCTAAAAATAAACTGTTCAATTGTGAGGCAAGGAAATTGAGAAAATTCCAAATTTCTAGAACCAGGGGTTTGCAAGGTAATAAATGATTGAATGAGATTGAGCAAAGAGTCCATCTTCTTTCCCAATTCAGCAATTATAGCTGAATTTTGCTGAACAGTTTGTAAAAAAAGGTTCACTGCAGGATGCGATTCAATTGAATTACAGGAACTCATATGCTGCTGCTGTTGCTGCTGCTGCTGCTGCTTCACTGCATGATGCGATTCAGATTGGCCAGGTCCAATTGAGTTAGAGGAACTCATATGCTGCTGCTGTTGCTGCTGCTGATGCTGCTGCTGATGCTGCTGCTGATGCGAGTCAGATTGGCCAGGTCCAACTGAATTATAGGAACTCATATGCTGCTGCTGTTGCTGCTGCTTATGCTGCTGCTGATGCTGCTGCTGATGCTGCTGCTGATGCTGCTGCTGATGCTGCTGCTGATGCTGCTGCCGATGCTGCTGCCGATGCTGCTGCTGATGCTGCTGCTGATGCTGCTGCTGCTGCTGCTTACGGCGAGGCTGCTGTTGCTGCTCTACGCGAAGCAGTTGTTGCACCTTCAAAAGATGCGCAGCTGCTGGCTGATTGGGTTTAACCGCACCTACAACTTGACTGTAGGTAGGCTTGGAGGCAATTGATTGCTGCGGGGGCTTCTTCAGTTGCTGCTGCTGATTGGGTTGCTGTTGTGGTGCCAGCGGCAATTGCTTAAGCACGGCACGATTGCGCACAAGGAAAAGCTTGGCCTTCTCGTCCTTAAAAGCTTGGCAGCCTTTATAGCTGGCAACATGCTCAAGCCCGCAATTGGCACATTTTCCTTTACAGGTTGTTGGTTTAGAGCAATCGGTAGAGGGATGAGCGCCCGCGCACTTCATGCACTTATATGGCCTTCTACAGTAGTTCTTACTGTGTCCAAATAATTGGCAGCGATGACACTGCACTGGGTCAGCTCGCTTGACTTGGCGTTCAATAATAACAGACTGACCGCCCAGGTTGACTATTTTCAAAAGTTGATCATTACCATTGCTGGTACTTGGCTCAAGCTCAACTTCAAACAAATTCATAGGCTTGTTTGCTCTATCTTTCAGCACATTTACATATCTAGGGGGAAAGCCCATATTAGTCAGTTCGTTACGGATCCAGACACATGGCGTTGACCAGTGCAAGTGTCTTATGACAGCACGAAAACCGCGTTCATTGCGAGCTTGGAATGTATGCAAATGATGGCTGTCATCGGCATTAAGGGCATCGCGTAAAGTATTATAGATTGACATATCACTGCACTGTATACGCACTCCACCTGCAGTTGACTTAGTAGAAAAGTTTCCAGCTCCCGACAAACTTCTTAGTTTTTCCAAAAAAGGAACGATTTGCGTGATATTGGATACAAAGAGTAAAGGGGGCTTAATTTTCAAGGCATCCTGGTTTAAATGCTGCTGTTGCACAGAGCTGGTAATACCATCCAAAGGAGCGGCAGTTGGTAATTGCAGTGGTTGTCCAGAAACATTCCCTTTCTTAAGAGCTGATTTGGGGGATTTAGGCTTAGAGCCCTTTGATGACGAGCCTTGCCCATTATCACAAGACATTGACGACAAACCACGTGCATTTTCCAAAATTTTAGTCGAGCGAGGTGAAAAGGATAGGCTGGAAACACTAGAACAATTAGATATGTTTGCAAGTGAGGCACAACTAATGTCCGAAATATTGCATATATCCACGTCACTTTCATCTTGAGACATCTCATTATTGGCTGCTGATTTCTTGTTGAGCGCAGCAACAACAATACTTTTAAGCAATTCATCCGAGTCTACAAAAGAGGAAATGGCCGTACGTGTTTTCAATCTTTGAGAGATGTGCCTGGTAGCACAACTGAGATCGTAATGAATACGAACATTTATTTTATTTATCTCGTTACTGAAGGAATGAAAAACAAGTTTAACAAAGCAACCTATATAAATGTGTTGACTTGACAGCTAAAAATAAACTGTTCAATTGTGAGGCAAGGAAATTGAGAAAATTCCAAATTTCTAGAATGTTGTTATACATTCAAAGTAAATAACTGCGGGACTTCATAACATCCAGACTTGGCTTCGAGCTCCAGAAGTTTGTTGTCAAAATCCTTAGTGACTCAATGCCAATGGCAGAGTAGGAGTAACATCATTAGAGGAGCGGATTTGAAGAAGCAGTACTGGCAGGAGACCAAATACGGCTAATTGAGGTCTGGCAAGCAGAACCAGGTGTTTGCAAGGTAATAAATGATTGAATGAGATTGAGCAAAGAGTCCATCTTCTTTCCCAATTCAACAATTATAGCTGAATTTTGCTGAACAGTTTGTAAAAGAAGGTTCACTGCAGGATGCGATTCAATTGAATTACAGGAACTCATATGCTGCTGCTGTTGCTGCTGCTGCTGCTGCTGCTGCTGCTTCACTGCATGATGCGATTCAGATTGGCCAGGTCCAATTGAGTTAGAGGAACTCATATGCTACTGCTGTTGCTGCTGCTGATGCTGCTGCTGATGCTGCTGCTGATGCGAGTCAGATTGGCCAGGTCCAACTGAATTATAGGAACTCATATGCTGCTGCTGTTGCTGCTGCTTATGCTGCTGCTGCTGATGCTGCTGCTGATGCTGCTGCTGATGCTGCTGCTGATGCTGCTGCTGATGCTGCTGCCGATGCTGCTGCTGATGCTGCTGCTGATGCTGCTGCTGATGCTGCTGCTGATGCTGCTGCTGCTGCTGCTTACGGCGAGGCTGCTGTTGCTGCTCTACGCGAAGCTGTTGTTGCACCTTCAAAAGATGCGCAGCTGCAGGCTGATTGGATTTAACCGCACCTACAACTTGACTGTAGGTAGGCTTGGAGGCAATTGATTGCTGCGGGGGCTTCTTCAGTTGCTGCTGCTGATTGGGTTGCTGTTGTGGTGCCAGCGGCAATTGCTTAAGCACGGCACGGTTGCGCACAAGGAAAAGCTTGGCCTTCTCGTCCTTAAAAGCTTGGCAGCCTCTATAGCTGGCAACATGCTCAAGCCCGCAATTGGCACATTTTCCTTTACAGGTTGTTGGTTTAGAGCAATCGGTAGAGGGATGAGCGCCCGCGCACTTCATGCACTTATATGGCCTTCTACAGTAGTTCTTACTGTGTCCAAATAATTGGCAGCGATGACACTGCACTGGGTCAGCTCGCTTGACTTGGCGTTCAATAATAACAGACTGACCGCCCAGGTTGACTATTTTCAAAAGTTGATCATTACCATTGCTGGTACTTGGCTCAAGCTCATTTTTTTGTGTATAAATTTTATATTTATTTATATTACCCTTGGGGCAACTTATAAATATTAGTTACAATTTTATTTTTAACCTATCTTAAGCTAATTTTATTTTTTAGTGGCTTTATGTTATTTTAGGGTGGAAATTAACAGAGAATTATAATTAAGAATAATTGGATATAAAACAGATTAATTGTGGTAAATTATTTAGAGTTGTGAAAGTTGCTGCTTTGTTGTTGAGTTTGCTGGTTGTTGTATGCTTAATGTTGTTGTCGGAATTGGTGTTTGTTAACGGAACTTACAATTATTGGCTATAGCTTTTATTTTTTCCTGTCTTAAGCTGGTTTTGTTTTAGTGGCTTATTTTAATTTTAGGGTGGGAACTAATTGTAGTTAATTATTTAAGTGTTTGTGAAGTTGCTGATTTGTTGTTGGAGCTGCCGGTTGTTGTATGCAGTTGTTGCTGTTGTTGGGGCTGCTGTTTGTTGCTGCAGTTGTTGCTGGTTGAGCCGAAGTTAGTCTTGAACATGCCTACAAGGGAATTGCCGTTGGAATTGCTACTTGTTGCTGCCCCTTAATTCTTTGTTGTTGTTTGTTGTTGGGTTGGATTTTGGCGCAGGAGTTTGTAGCAGCGACCAAAAGTTGCGGGTAGAGTTGATGATATGTTGTTGTAGTTGCTGGTTGTTATTGGCGTTATTGTTGTTGAGCTGAAGTTAGGACGGAGGTGTCTACATCAGGTACGGGGGAGTTGCTGCTGGAGTATGCTGCTTGTTGCTGTTTTGTTGTTGTAGCAGTCGGATCAGTTTCCAGAGTTTGTAGGTGTAGTTACTGGAGTTGTTGTTGTAGAGCTGGAGTTTGGCACGGGTGTGCTTAGATCAGTGGTTACGGTTGGCGTTGCTGTTTTGTTATTGTAGTTGTCGATGGTTGTTGATGATGCTGGCGATACTTTTATAGGCCAGGAGTTGCATGCGGGGTTGCTGGCTGTTGCTGGAGTAGTTGTTTCCACAGTTAGCTTGGAGGCTTGTTGTTTATTGCTGGAGTTGATACTTGTTGCTGGAGGTGTTGTTTGTTGTTTAGGTTAATGGCTGTTGTTGGCCTGAAAGTGGACATGGTGATGCCAACATTCATTGCCAGGGGTTGTAATATGTTGTTGGAGCTGCTAGTTGTTGAGCTGGAGTTGAGCGTAGTGATGTTAGGCGGTTGTGTTGCTGAGATGACGGTGATTTGTCCAATGGTCATTTGTTGGTGTATTGAGCACATTGGAAGGTCCACCTAGCACCAGAACTGGCATCTTATTGGGGGTGGGCGACAGGATGATGGGTAGCCTAGTGCTAGTACTGGTTGAGAATTTCTGGGTATCATAGCAGCGCAATCCTTTGCAGGCGGTAAGGCAGGAGACTCTTCGGCTCAAAAGTATGCAACGGCCGTTTGGAACTGCTTGTTGGTAGTTGCTGCTGCTCTCGTCTCTGCTTATTTACTATTTAATATTAATTATAATTAATTAGTCTAGTTATATTAAGTTTGCTTATTTTTAATGGGAACAATTTTGAATTTAATAACTTAGTAATTTAGTGTGGCGTAATTCTAGGGGATTAATTGTATGAATGTATTGGCCTTTTTATTATTTGTTTTTTATTTGATCTATTGCTGATGAGGTTGAGTTAAATGTATTACTATTGTTTTTTTTAGTGGCATATTTAGTTTCTATTATTTTAATTTTTTCTTCGCATGTGTGCTTATTTTTTTAAATTTCTTATTTGTGTTGGCCTTTTTTTAAATTATTTTTTCCTTTTCTTGTTGTGTATGACGTATAATTTTAATGGTGTATATATTTAGTATTTTGGAATATGAAGATGTATGTGGCAATTTAGTTTTCTGAGAAAATTGTTTTTCTTTGAATTGTTCTATGTAAGTTTTTAGATGAATAATTATTGGTAGAATCTAGATATTATAATTTAAAGTGTGGCAGGTAAGTTGGCGGGAAAGTTGATGTATATGTAAATGTGCGCATACATATATGTAAAATTAAATATTTATATATATATATATATTTACATATATATATGCACACATTTATCTGTTTGGTTTCAGAGTTTTAATGTTCTTTGATTATTATTTATTTGGCTTTAGGGAGCGCAATATTGGGTGTATAAGTTTGTTGAGTTTTAATTGTTAATTTGGAGTTAGTATTGGCTGGCCAGTGGACACTGTAAACTGCCGTCCAAAGTGGTATACAAACAGCTGTTTGATATTAGGTAGGCTAGCAGCTGTTATGTATATGTGTGGAGCAATTATGTTAAATATCCATATGGTATTTATCATAATTATTATTGTTATGGTAGTAACAGTGTTATTTGTATAGATTACTATATATGCATTGGTTTTATTTTAATTCAATTGGGTAATTATTCGTAGTGTGGAGTATAGCAGAGTGTTGTATGGTCAGCTGTTATGTTATGTGGCGCCGCCTGTTGGGTATTTCAGAGGTTAGTATTCGTTTGTTATCGATGGATTGTGCTGGTTATTGTATGTTAACAGCTGTTTCATGTTATTAATCGGATGAGGTGGCGCCATAGTGCCATCACTTGTTTACTTTTGTAATTTGGCGTGTGTTAGTTTGCATATGGAGTATTTTGACTATTTTGTTTTGTGTTTAAATGTGCATAATGCATAAACGTAAACATATAAATATGCAAATACTTACATGCACACATATATGAGTACATACATACATGTACATGTAAACATATACATGCATATACATACTCATATGCAGGCACGCATGTATACACATGCATATGCGCACATATTCATGCATGCAGCATGCGTACATATACCCATATACATACATATTTACGTGTGTTTATTTGTTTTTATTTATTTCAGAGGTCTATTGATAATAGCATATTGTTTTATAATTTATTTTAGTTTAGAGAGCGCAATAGGTTTGTTGTTAGGTGTTAGGTTTTGTTTTTTTTTGTTATTAGTTTGGAGTTGGAAATAGCTAACTAGTGGACACTGTAGAGTGCCTTCCCTAATGGTGTATAGTCAGCTGTTAGGTAATTGGGTTTTAATGGCCGCTGCGTCTGTAAACTGGCGGGTCCCTGACAGGCTAACAGCTGTTATGTATTTACGTGGAGTAATTATGTTAGATATCTGTTATGTATTTGTGTGGAGTAATTATGTTAGAAGTCTGTTATGTATTTATGTGGAGTAATTATGTTAGATGTCTGTTATGTAATTATGTGGAGTGATTATGTTAAATACACATGTGGTATTTATCATAATTATTATTTAGTAGTGTTATTTGTGTAGGTTGCAATACCTGCATTGAATTTATTTTAATTAGGCTATTGTTCGTAGCATTGAGTGTAGCAGAATACTGTAAGGTCAGCTGTTATGTTAAGTGGGAGTTTCAGGGGTTAGTATTTGTCTGTTATCGATGGCCGATTGTATCGCGTGTTAACAGCTGTTAAGTTGTAACCGGTTGGGGTGACGCGATAGTGCCATCACTTGTGCAATAATATGTATTGGCACATGTTGCCTAATAGTGTTAATGTTTAAGTTATTTTGATGTAATTTAATGTAAGATTTAAGCATTTAAATTGTGTAGTTGTGTATATGTTTGTATACTGGTGATATTAGTGTTAGTGTGCATGCATTTTCTGTATGGCTTTTGTATTTCTGTTGAGCACGTGCGCGTGTGCGGGCAGTGTAAATGTGTGAGAAAATTTAGCGGTGTGATTGATTGTGTTATTCGTGTTGGGTTGTGTAATCAGGATAATTTGGTAATTGCGTTTAAATTATAGTGTGTTTAACAGAATGGACAACAAAGAGATTAAATAAGTTTGGTCTGTGTGGGTTATTTGTGTTAGTGAACGGCGGTAGCAGATGGCGTTTGTAGCTGTGTGCAAGTGGTAGGCAATGTGAGTTGCATGTGTGTGAATGTGTATTGCGTGTGAGTTGCAAATGTTGGGGTAGGTTAAGATTGGTTCCCGTACAGTGGGTCGGGTTAATGAGTATTAGACACTATTTCTATTATGTGTTTTGTAGCTGTTGTGTGTGTGTTTTTCCTTTTTTTTTATATTGCATGGAGTATTTAGTGTAATGTTTTGTGTTATTAGTCATTATGGGTCCTGTGCGTGCGAGTTAGTGTTATTTAGTTAGCTATTTTAAAACTGGTATGTTTATTTTAAATTGATGTTTTATTTTTTATTTCAGTTGGGAGACACTGTCAGCAATGCTGCTTATATCTGGTAAGTTGGATTGTGTAATTGATTTTGTTTAATGTTTAATGCAGCGTGTTTTCCAGATGATGGAGCTGGAGTCCGTGACGACGAACAGTGTCCGTGTTGGTAGATGTGGCTGATATGCTGCTTCTGTTGTATTTAGATACGTAGATTCGTTAGGCTGCTTTTTATGTGAATTGATTCTTTGTTATATTGTTTCAGATGTGGCTGCAGACGTGGTGAGGCCCCTGATTGGTCTAGCTGGAGTTGGTAGCCTTCAAGCAATGGGTAGGATGTATTGCTTAACAGCGATGGATTGGTGCGTTTAATGTTTTGTTATTTTGTTGATATTAGTAATTATTACTTATGTTTAGGCGATATATGTTTGTTGCCTTTGTATTATTATTGCAATTATGTAGTACTACTATGCTACCGTTTATGTGTGTACTGTAGTCTTGGCTTAATTAATGCTGTTTAGAAATGTTTATTGTTGTGTTTTTGTGTTGTATTAATTCAGTTGTTTTAAGATTTGGTTTGTGAGAGCGTGTTAGTTGTAATATCAATTGCTATGTAGCTCTTATCAGTTTGCATTGTTTTACTTTTTATTGAGCAATTAGCGTAGTTTGGTTTCAAGTTGTTGTGTTTAGTGATGTTTAAATTAAGTGGGCTATTTGTATGTGTTGTGTTTGGTGGCTTTGCATGTTTAGGCACTATGTTACTATAGTGCTCTGTATTAAATTGTAGTTTATTAATTAATTTAAGATTATTGGATTATTAGTATTGTTTATTTGTCTGTTTGGTGTGATGTTATTTGGATTCAAGTGGAACGTACAATACATAGCATATTTACTATTATATTTTAGTGCATTTCAGTATGTTGTATATACAGTAGTATTTAGAAGGGTGAAATGTTTCTGTTAGGTTATTTAGTGTTGCATGAAATGACGGGAAGGTGCATGAGAGCTAGTGTTTGTTGATATTTGGGAATTGTTTTGTTATTTAAATTATTTTTAATTTTTCTTTTTTATTAGAGATTGATGCCATGATGACGCAAGGATGTTGGCAGCGTGGTGTGCATTAATTCATATAAGTAAGTCGATTCGTGTTATTTTAAGGAAGTCTTATAAATTTGATTTTTTATTTAATATTTTAGGTTGGCTGGAAGTGACTATGGGTATGGCTTGTATGCAAGTGGATGAAGGCTGGACGTTGAGTTTGTTTATGATAAGTTGAACCAATTATACTCTATTGCTTTAGTGGTTTATTATATATGGGCTATGTGTTTTTCTTTTATTTGCAGAGTCTTGATGTGCCAGCAGATTTGGCTTCATGGGTTGATGGTGTTCAAGTTTGTCTATATTATTTATTATTTGATGTCTAACAAGTTTATATTCTTGATTATTTATATATGTCTCTTTTCTTTTACATGTATGTTGGTATGCAGTCTACAGTTGAATGCCAGCGGACATTACATGAGACGGGCTGTTAACGTTGCTGCTTTATTATTAAGTTAGTTATTTAAGTTATAATTAAGTTGTTTAGCCTTTAAGTTATGCAAATAAGATTAGGGAGTTTAGGTGGTGTAGGCCCGTTAGGTTTTTTTTTATGGTGGGCTCAGGTAGTTTAGGTTTGGGGAGATTGCTGCTGCGATATGCATTAGGTATTTGTACAGAAAGGATTTAGGATTATTAGCTGTGGTTATGGGCGGTGCCCCGAATGTGTCTAGGGTTGTTAAGTTGTGTGTGAGGGTGTAGTCAGCGACATATTCCTGCAACTGAGATTGCTGTCTTTGCTAGTGAGAGTTCTGACTTTCCTCTTCCAGGTTCTGTTGTGGTTCTTGTTGACCAGTGGGTTCCCGTCTCCTATCGTAGGGTCGAACACCGTGTATTATCTCGAAAATGAGTTCATGGAGCCGCAACCTTCTCTGTTCGATGCCAGGGCTTGGAGGGCGTTGTTGTTGTGCAGGTTGTTGTTGGGCTAGCAGCTCCTGTTGACGTGCAAGTTCGGTCCATCTAAGTGGTGGCGGTCTGCGTTGTTCCTCTAGTGTCATCCTTATTAGGATTGGGATATGGGGCTGAGGCTGGGGTTGGGGGATTGTTGATTGGAGAGGAGTGATTTGTGTTAGGAGTTGTCTATTGAATCTGGCCCTCTGCAGCCTTTGGGGCCTGTATGGCCTTAGTATTAGGTCCCTGGCTTCTTGGTTTGGGTGATTCGCTAGGGACGTGAACAGCCTTGCACTGCTAGAGGTAAATATTTCATCTGCAGAGGATATGTTATAGCGCTCACGCAGAGTCTGATTAGAAGTGAACCATACAGACGATGTGGCTCTCCTTAGGATTTTGTTTTGGAGGCTATCGATGCGCCTAAACTGAGTGTCAGAAGTTAATGCTCCCCAGATCGGGATGGCATATTGCCAACCAGGGGCTATTAGCTGCTTGTAGAGAAGCGCTTTGCATTCTCTAGTTAGCTTGCAGTGACTTCCAAGTAGCCACCTAAATTTCTCTGCTAGTGTCAGCGTTCTGGTGCGCAGGTACATGATATGGAACTTTAGGTTTAGCTTTGTGTCTAAGTGTAGCCCCAAATACTTGTGACGCGAGCTGATAGGGACATCACAGCCATTAAGCTGGATAGTGGTTGCTCTGTCAGAGCTACTTAGGACGCGAATAGTATGGATCACATGGGCAGTCTTAGCGCTATTTATTTTAATGCACCAGGTGGCTGCCCACTTTTCTAGCTGTTTGAGGTATGTCTGGTTTGCTCTAATGGCTTGTTGGAGTGAGGAGGATGAGGCAAGGATTACAGTATCGTCCGCAAAGGTTGATAGCATATGTTCATGACCGTAGCGTTGAATAGGGAGTGGCATATCTGAGGAGTAGATGGTGTAAAGGATAGGGCTGAGGACGCTTCCCTGAGGGACTCCTGCTAGGATTTGTCGGACACTTGACTTTGTCGCGTTAGGTCCTTTGATTAAGAAGCTTCGGCCGATAAGGTAGCTTTCCAGTACTTTATACAAACAGAATGGGAGAAGTTTCGACAATTTTAGCAACAGGCCGGTATGCCATACACGGTCAAAGGCTTCACTTATGTCTATATAGACTGCAGAGCAGTAATTGCGCGCTTCGAATGCCTTGAGAATGAACTGAGTGACCCTAAATAGCTGCTGATCGGTGCCATGGTCTTTTCTAAATCCAAACTGATGATTAGGTATTGCCGATTCGAATTCTTCTATCTCAAATAGCCTGTCCATCAGCAGTCTTTCAAATAGCTTTGAGAAGCTACATAGCAAGCTAATAGGACGGTATGAATCTACTGAGTTGACACATTTGCCAGGTTTGAGCACCATGGATACCATTGCAAGCTTCCACTGTTGAGGGAAGTAGCCTAGTTTGAGGATACTATTGAAAATAATGGTAAGAAGGTCTATTGCTTTGGCTGGAAGGGATTTTAGGATCTTATTATTAATAAGATCCCAGCCAGGAGATTTTTTGGGTGGGAGGGCTTCAATTATCTGTGATATTTCGCCAGCACAAATGGGGCGTGGGCTATGGTTATTTGTGTAGAGAAGTAGTCGCTGCTTATTTTGCTCTAGTTCGTTGTTAATTGCCCTTCTATCAGCGTCTTCGTTAAGTAGAATGGGGCTGAAACGTTGCTCTAGGTGTTCAGCAAAGGTATCAGTTTTGTCTTGGCTAGTTTTTGTCCAGCGTGGGGGAAGGTTTATGTTTAGTTGTGTTTTAAGAGGCCAGTTAGGTTCCGGCTGCCTTTTGATTTTATTTGTGAGTTGCCACAGTTTTTGGAGGCGGTAACGGTCAGCTGTATCGACTTGTTCTAGAATGATGTTTAGTTGCTTTGCTTTATCTTTGATAAGCGATTTTTTGAGCTGATTTTGTGTTTTTCTGTAGAGTTTTTGGCTAGCTGCGGTGTGCTGAGTAAGATTTATGAGCTTTTGTTGGCGTTTTAGAAGGAGCAGTCTTCTGGAGGTATCGCTAAGTTGGATTCTGTTCGGACCTTGTATTGTTCTGTTAGAGGTGTTAGTGGGAGTGGCTGCAGCAGCAGATATTCTTATGTCATTGTTGAGCTTAATTATAGCTTCATCAATGTCGGAGGATGTATTGATTTCGAAGTCTAGGCTAATTGTGTCCTCCAGATGCCTTTGGAAGGTTTGGATGTTGGTGTTCCAACGAAGGAGTTGAATGTTTGTACTGTTTTGAGGAATTGCGCTCAGTTCAAGGTTGATGTGAATTGGAAGATGATCGGAATCTAGGTCAACTGTTGAGAATGTGCGAAGGGTTTCGTTTTGAAAACCTTCGTAAACTGCAAAATCTATGGCTGATGGTCTATTTCTCCTAGCGTAGGGAAAGTGAGTAGCGCCTCCTGTTGCTAGTATATTAAGGTGTTCTCTTCTATGAATAGCATTGATTAGAGTTCTCCCTCTTAAGCAGGAGCGCACGTTTCCCCACCAGGTATGCTTCGCGTTCCAGTCGCCACAGACAAGTAGTCGGGATCCCTGCAGCAGGCTCCCTATTTTCATAAAGAGTCTGTTGAAGTGATCCGATGTCCATTGGTAGACTGGTGGGCAATATATGGGGGTGATTATTATTGGGTTGGAGTTTCCATTGGAGGGAAAAAGCACGATTGGGGCACATTGTACCATGGGGGTGGAAATGGTTTCAAGCGCCGAGTGGCGAATATTTTGCTTAACATAGGTGGCTACACCCCCTTTCCTAGCGCTTTCTGGATTAGTTACTAGATAGCAGATATAGCCGTCTATGTTGATGTCATTGACTGTATTAACCCTAGCTTCTAGGATCATCATTATGTCTATTGAGTGGTTGAGCATAAAGTTTTCGAGTTCTACTAACTTGTTGAGGACTCCCGCCGCGTTCCAATACGCTATGTTGAGAGCAGTGGGCGCGTGGGTGCGTCTGTTTGAGTTTATTTGTCTATTATTTGGCATCATTATCGTTGTCATTGGCTGTATTTTGTTTATTTGTTAGGATTGGTCCAAGATGGTCGTAAACAAGTTTAATAAGTTGGTCTATTTTATCATTCAGTTGGGTTATGCTTTGCGAATTACTAAGCACATCTTTCTGTATTTGTATAAGATTAATTTGCTGGGGTAGGGTAGCCATTTGACTGTTTGAGGCTAGGTTGTTTTCTGAGTGAATGGGTGTAGGTTGCTGTTGATAGTGATATTGGATGTTTTGAGGAGTCTTTTGTTGCTGTAGCTGTTGTTGCTGGGGTTTATGGAGAGGTTTAAAAGGCAGTTTTAGGCTATTTGGCTTAGTATGATTTGTTGAGATCGTAGTTACAGTGGCCAAACGGCTTACTTGACTGTATGTCTTCCTGTTAGGGTTACTGTGAGGTGTTGTGTGTGCCTCTGCTGGCACGATTTGCAGTGGAAATTTTGGGCTGTTAATGTACAGTGGTCGCGCTCGTGGTTTTGCGGTTGCTTAGGCGTTTGGGCGTTAGTTAATTGTGGCTGTTGGGGTGATTGATAGAGATTCGTTGGTTGGTGACGTTGTTGTCGAAGATTTTGCTGTATAGGCTGTTGTTGCGGTGAGGGGTCATTGGGTTGCTGGTAGCCTGTTGGAATTCCTGGCGGTTGGTTAGCAAATCTGACCGCGAGTAGCTTTTCCCTTTCTTTTTTGAATAC
Source organism: Zaprionus camerounensis (assembly GCA_018904165.1). NCBI lineage: Eukaryota > Metazoa > Arthropoda > Insecta > Diptera > Drosophilidae > Zaprionus > Zaprionus camerounensis. The sequence continues at coordinate 21,769 of JAEIFS010000380.1, forward strand.
AGGGCAGCCCTTGTAGCTGGCAACATGCCCTTTGCCACAGTTGGCGCAAGTGCCTTCGCTGCTTCTGTCCTTTGCACATGCGGTAGTTGGGTGACTCCCCGCACATTTCATGCAAATGAATGCCCTGCGGCAGTAATTTTTGCTATGGCCAAAGGCTTGACAGCGATGGCACTGGACTGGGTCTGATCTTCTAGCTTGACGCTCTATTACCACCTCTTGACTGCCAAGTTTGTTTATTTTTAATAGGTCATCAACATTTTTTATAGTTTTGGCGTCGAGCTCGACTTCAAAAATGTTTAATGGTATTCCCGTAAATCTGTTTTTAAGCAGGTTTATGTACTTTGTTGTATAGCCCTGGTTAGATAAAAGGGTTCGAATGGAGTCAATTGGGGTGGTAGCATGGAGGTTTTTGATTACTATGCGTACACCTTTATCTTGGGGCATCTGATGTGTGTGAAGATGGATGTTATTGTTGTGGAGGAGTGCAAGGAGGTTAGAGTACGAGGCTTCATCAGCACATTTAACTCTTACCCCGCCCTCTTGTCCACTAGTTGTGGTGTAGTTGATAGAATTGGCGGAGTTTTGTATTATTCCAAATAGACTCTCAATTGAAGCAATTTTGGGGATGAAAATTGAAGGGATTTTGTTAGCGGCTATTGGAGGTGGGGCTTTAGAGTGCAGGGCATTCGGCGTGGCTATAGTTGGGATTTTGTCGTTGGCTGATTGTGATCGTGATTGTTTTTGAAGTGGTATCGCATGGTGCTGTTTCTGCTCTGGGTGAGTCGTAGTTAGATCAGAGCTAGTTTGTTGGCAGATGGGGGGTTCAACAACATGTTCTGATTTGCGAAATGTCTTGATATGCTTTTGAAACTGTCTTTCAAAAGTTTCCTGCTGGCTGGTACTTTTAAGAGGCTGATTTTGGGCAGTGACAGGATATGCATGGTCTGCGGTGTGTAAGGGGGGGGTTAGGGGCAGGGTGCTTTGCACTTTGTTTTTTGCTTGCGGTGTGCTTGGTTCGTGCTGTAGCTGTTGGGTGTGATTGGTTTCAGCTGTTGGATGGGGTGATGGCTGTGGTGGGCTAAGCTGTTGCTTTGATAAGCTTGATTGGCTTTTGTGGAGTTGTTGTTCTATAAGTTGGAGTTGTTGTTGAGCAGCTAGTTTTTGCTCGTGTAGCTGCTGTAGGAATTGCTGTTGGTTTTGTGAGTTGTTGGGGTGATGGGAATGTTGATCTGTTTGCTCGGATGGCCTTATGTCATAGGCTTTCTTTAGCACTATGTTTGTAAGGATTTCAGGTTGTGTAGCGGGCCGCGGTGGGCTTGAATGATTACTTTTTTGAATAATTGGATTGGGTGGACCTGTAGGTGTAGGGCATTGATCGGATTGATTATGTTTATTCTGTTTTGGGCTATGGTTGTATTTTATGTGCATCTGATCGCTTCGGTGTGGAGCTATTGGCTGTGAACTTAATATCTTCTGTGGCGAACTTAAGATTATGTGAGTTTCCATTGGGTTCATTGAATTTGAATTTGTTGACAGGACGAAGTTTCTCAATGGCAGTAACTATCTCCCTGTTTGGGCGTTTTTGGCTATGGGGGTAGATCGGGGCTCGTATAATGCGCTTGTTGGCCTATTGGGAGTAAGTGGTGTGGGAATGTCCTTCAAAATAGGCGATACATTGGATCTGGGGCTATATTTCGGTTTAGTGGAGCTGGGGGGGCTATGATGCCATCCCAGCGATTTGGCAGAGTTGTCAAGACTATTTTCAACAACACAGATGTCACTAGTAGTGCTCTCAGAATTGGCTTCAGTTAAAGTATCCTTAGACTCCCTTTTTTTGCTCATTTTGTCGAAATATATAGTGTGTTCTACAGTTTAAGATTCAAATTTATGTTTATTCTTCAGCGATATACAGAAGAATCTTAGATTATAGATATGACACAGATACAAAACATTCAGAGACGTTGTTTTAGACAAGTAAAACTACACAGAACAAGTATACATATATAAGTAAAATGACATGGGAACAAGTAGAGAGACAAGAACAGATTAGATTGAGAATTGTAGTAGAAAAAGTATTTATTAATTTTGTTTTATTTTTATTTTGGCATATCAAAGTGTGGTTTGTGCGTTTAATTAGTGCTTTGATGTTGTGGCATGAATTTTGTAAGGTGGCTTCATCAATCGGCGGGTCTCTATGGATGCTCCACTCCTGGGGGTTGCTTGAAGTCGCCTTTTGTTGTTACCTAGTAAAATTCTGGGATCGAGTCTATGTCACTTTATGCTAAAAAGCATGAATGACGGACACCAGTTTTAAAATGTTTTATTACACATACGAACGTTCACTAAACACTGTTTTAAACAAGTAAAACGACGCGGAACAATTACATACGGGTTAAAATAAACAACACACATAGAAGAACAATAGGGGACAGAAACAATTTTGATGGCTCTTATTTTAATTTGTTTTAATTGAACTATCGTTTTGTTTTAATGGTACTTGCTGGTTGTAAATGTTTGTTTTGTATTGGTGCAGAGCTGGTCGATTTGTTTGCTCTGTATGTGTAGGTTGGGTTGGCAGTGGCTTGTGGAGAGTTTTATTGATGTGTTTTTATAAGTGGAAATTGATAATTGTTTGTCATTGAGTGGTGTTCAGTGAGTTTCTAGAGATTTATTGGCTTTTGTTTTGTTATGTTAATAAGTGTAGCACAGGTTCAGGAGGTGGTAATGCAGGTTCCCCTCTTACTGCTTTAACTGCTTGCAGCTAGTACAACATTTAACTGAGGCGCACTGCTTGAACTGTTCAGGTACTGCTTGGCACTGTACACTGCTTATGTGCAGGGAGATGACTTATCACGCCGTGCTTGGTGTTGCAATTATTTTAGCACATAAGGTCTGCTGTTGATGTGCCGGGTGGAACTGTGCGTTCCTTTGTTTTGAGAAATTGCTGACCTTGTACACTAAATGGTATTATTCTCCTCAATTATGGTGAGTACTGAGCACTGCTTAGCAATTGGCACTGCTTGGCAATGAGCGCTGCTTAGCAATGAGCACTGCTTGGCAATTAGCACTGCTTGGCAATTAGCACTGTTCTGCCCGAGTGCACTGCTCAGCACGTGTACACTGCAGAAACTACACTGCACACTGAATCACCACTCTTGCCAGACACTTTATTATCTCCACTTTCTTATTTCCACTCTGTTTTTTCCACTTTGTTGTTGCCACTTTGTAGTGTGTGCTTTTAGGCAAGCAATTTGCAGCTTCCAAGGCCTTAATGGAAGGAGAGTACAATTTTAGGCACCTTGATCAGATGTACTACAAAGTATTGCAGACACCTAACCAATAGCCTAAGACTCCTCGCACCAAGGGGAAGTGCAATGCCTAGAGCGGACACTTTACACACTATACACTATACTGTTCACACGCGACGGGATTGCACTGCCGACGGCACTGGCAACGATGCAATCAAACTCCGAACCGATTTGTAGGACCCGAGCAAAGGTATGAAGTACTCCAAAATGTATCGCACGTCACGCGCTGAGCTTGACCATGGCAGCCAGACAAACCAAACTTGGAATTTTTATCGAAATTGAAAAACTCTTTGTTGATATTGGCAATTCCAGTTGCATTTGTCGTGGTCGTGGTACACACTCTCAACGTGATGACGGTGATTTGTCCAATGGTCAATTGTTGGTGTATTGAGCACATTGGAAGGTCCACCTAGCACCAGAACTGGCATCTTATTGGGGGTGGGCGCCAGGATGATGGGTAGCCTAGTGCTAGTACTGGTTGAGAATTTCTGGGTATCATAGCAGCGCAATCCTTTGCAGGCGGTAAGGCAGGAGACTCTTCGGCTCAAAAGTATGCAACGGCCGTTTGGAACTGCTTGTTGGTAGTTGCTGCTGCTCTCGTCTCTGCTTATTTACTATTTAATATTAATTATAATTAATTAGTCTAGTTATATTAAGTTTGCTTATTTTTAATGGGAAACAATTTTGAATTTAATAACTTAGTAATTTAGTGTGGCGTAATTCTAGGGGATTAATTGTATGAATGTATTGGCCTTTTTATTATTTGTTTTTTATTTGATCTATTGCTGATGAGGTTGAGTTAAATGTATTACTATTGTTTTTTTAGTGGCATATTTAGTTTCTATTATTTTAATTTTTTCTTCGCATGTGTGCTTATTTTTTAAATTTCTTATTTGTGTTGGCCTTTTTTTTAAATTATTTTTTCCTTTTCTTGTTGTGTATGACGTATAATTTTAATGGTGTATATATTTAGTATTTTGGAATATGAAGATGTATGTGGCAATTTAGTTTTCTGAGAAAATTGTTTTTCTTTGAATTGTTCTATGTAAGTTTTTAGGTGAATAATTATTGGTAGAATCTAGATATTATAATTTAAAGTGTGGCAGGTAAGTTGGCGGGAAAGTTGATGTATATGTAAATGTGCGCATACATATATGTAAAATTAAATATTTATATATATATATATTTACATATATATATGCACACATTTATCTGTTTGGTTTCAGAGTTTTAATGTTCTTTGCTTATTATTTATTTGGCTTTAGGGAGCGCAATATTGGGTGTATAAGTTTGTTGAGTTTTAATTGTTAATTTGGAGTTAGTATTGGCTGGCCAGTGGACACTGTAAACTGCCGTCCAAAGTGGTATACAAACAGCTGTTTGATATTAGGTAGGCTAGCAGCTGTTATGTATATGTGTGGAGCAATTATGTTAAATATCCATATGGTATTTATCATAATTATTATTGTGTTATTTGTATAGATTACTATATATGCATTGGTTTTATTTTAATTCAATTGGGTAATTATTCGTAGTGTGGAGTATAGCAGAGTGTTGTATGGTCAGCTGTTATGTTATGTGGCGCCGCCTGTTGGGTATTTCAGAGGTTAGTATTCGTTTGTTATCGATGGATTGTGCTGGTTATTGTATGTTAACAGCTGTTTCATGTTATTAATCGGATGAGGTGGCGCCATAGTGCCATCACTTGTTTACTTTTGTAATTTGGCGTGTGTTAGTTTGCATATGGAGTATTTTGACTATTTTGTTTTGTGTTTAAATGTGCATAATGCATAAACGTAAACATATAAATATGCAAATACTTACATGCACACATATATGAGTACATACATACATGTACATGTAAACATATACATGCATATACATACTCATATGCAGGCACGCATGTATACACATGCATATGCGCACATATTCATGCATGCAGCATGCGTACATATACCCATATACATACATATTTACGTGTGTTTATTTGTTTTTATTTATTTCAGAGGTCTATTGATAATAGCATATTGTTTTATAATTTATTTTAGTTTAGAGAGCGCAATAGGTTTGTTGTTAGGTGTTAGGTTTTGTTTTTTTTTGTTATTAGTTTGGAGTTGGAAATAGCTAACTAGTGGACACTGTAGAGTGCCTTCCCTAATGGTGTATAGTCAGCTGTTAGGTAATTGGGTTTTAATGGCCGCTGCGTCTGTAAACTGGCGGGTCCCTGACAGGCTAACAGCTGTTATGTATTTACGTGGATTAATTATGTTAGATATCTGTTATGTATTTGTGTGGAGTAATTATGTTAGAAGTCTGTTATGTATTTATGTGGAGTGATTATGTTAAATACACATGTGGTATTTATCATAATTATTATTTAGTAGTGTTATTTGTGTAGGTTGCAATACCTGCATTGAATTTATTTTAATTAGGCTATTGTTCGTAGCATTGAGTGTAGCAGAATACTGTAAGGTCAGCTGTTATGTTAAGTGGGAGTTTCAGGGGTTAGTATTTGTCTGTTATCGATGGCCGATTGTATCGCGTGTTAACAGCTGTTAAGTTGTAACCGGTTGGGGTGACGCGATAGTGCCATCACTTGTGCAATAATATGTATTGGCACATGTTGCCTAATAGTGTTAATGTTTAAGTTATTTTGATGTAATTTAATGTAAGATTTAAGCATTTAAATTGTGTAGTTGTGTATATGTTTGTATACTGGTGATATTAGTGTTAGTGTGCATGCATTTTCTGTATGGCTTTTGTATTTCTGTTGAGCACGTGCGCGTGTGCGGGCAGTGTAAATGTGTGAGAAAATTTAGCGGTGTGATTGATTGTGTTATTCGTGTTGGGTTGTGTAATCAGGATAATTTGGTAATTGCGTTTAAATTATAGTGTGTTTAACAGAATGGACAACAAAGAGATTAAATAAGTTTGGTCTGTGTGGGTTATTTGTGTTAGTGAACGGCGGTAGCAGATGGCGTTTGTAGCTGTGTGCAAGTGGTAGGCAATGTGAGTTGCATGTGTGTGAATGTGTATTGCGTGTGAGTTGCAAATGTTGGGGTAGGTTAAGATTGGTTCCCGTACAGTGGGTCGGGTTAATGAGTATTAGACACTATTTCTATTATGTGTTTTGTAGCTGTTGTGTGTGTGTTTTTCCTTTTTTTTTATATTGCATGGAGTATTTAGTGTAATGTTTTGTGTTATTAGTCATTATGGGTCCTGTGCGTGCGAGTTAGTGTTATTTAGTTAGCTATTTTAAAACTGGTATGTTTATTTTAAATTGATGTTTTATTTTTTATTTCAGTTGGGAGACACTGTCAGCAATGCTGCTTATATCTGGTAAGTTGGATTGTGTAATTGATTTTGTTTAATGTTTAATGCAGCGTGTTTTCCAGATGATGGAGCTGGAGTCCGTGACGACGAACAGTGTCCGTGTTGGTAGATGTGGCTGATATGCTGCTTCTGTTGTATTTAGATACGTAGATTCGTTAGGCTGCTTTTTATGTGAATTGATTCTTTGTTATATTGTTTCAGATGTGGCTGCAGACGTGGTGAGGCCCCTGATTGGTCTAGCTGGAGTTGGTAGCCTTCAAGCAATGGGTAGGATGTATTGCTTAACAGCGATGGATTGGTGCGTTTAATGTTTTGTTATTTTGTTGATATTAGTAATTATTACTTATGTTTAGGCGATATATGTTTGTTGCCTTTGTATTATTATTGCAATTATGTAGTACTACTATGCTACCGTTTATGTGTGTACTGTAGTCTTGGCTTAATTAATGCTGTTTAGAAATGTTTATTGTTGTGTTTTTGTGTTGTATTAATTCAGTTGTTTTAAGATTTGGTTTGTGAGAGCGTGTTAGTTGTAATATCAATTGCTATGTAGCTCTTATCAGTTTGCATTGTTTTACTTTTTATTGAGCAATTAGCGTAGTTTGGTTTCAAGTTGTTGTGTTTAGTGATGTTTAAATTAAGTGGGCTATTTGTATGTGTTGTGTTTGGTGGCTTTGCATGTTTAGGCACTATGTTACTATAGTGCTCTGTATTAAATTGTAGTTTATTAATTAATTTAAGATTATTGGATTATTAGTATTGTTTATTTGTCTGTTTGGTGTGATGTTATTTGGATTCAAGTGGAACGTACAATACATAGCATATTTACTATTATATTTTAGTGCATTTCAGTATGTTGTATATACAGTAGTATTTAGAAGGGTGAAATGTTTCTGTTAGGTTATTTAGTGTTGCATGAAATGACGGGAAGGTGCATGAGAGCTAGTGTTTGTTGATATTTGGGAATTGTTTTGTTATTTAAATTATTTTTAATTTTTCTTTTTATTAGAGATTGATGCCATGATGACGCAAGGATGTTGGCAGCGTGGTGTGCATTAATTCATATAAGTAAGTCGATTCGTGTTATTTTAAGGAAGTCTTATAAATTTGATTTTTTATTTAATATTTTAGGTTGGCTGGAAGTGACTATGGGTATGGCTTGTATGCAAGTGGATGAAGGCTGGACGTTGAGTTTGTTTATGATAAGTTGAACCAATTATACTCTATTGCTTTAGTGGTTTATTATATATGGGCTATGTGTTTTTCTTTTATTTGCAGAGTCTTGATGTGCCAGCAGATTTGGCTTCATGGGTTGATGGTGTTCAAGTTTGTCTATATTATTTATTATTTGATGTCTAACAAGTTTATATTCTTGATTATTTATATATGTCTCTTTTCTTTTACATGTATGTTGGTATGCAGTCTACAGTTGAATGCCAGCGGACATTTTTCTTGCTTGTGATCAACTGACCACGGGTTTCGCCACACCGTTATAACCGGAATTCGACCCCACAGAGCCCTAGCAATTAAGCTAAGGATGTGGGGGGGGAAAACCGGGCGATGGTTACTTTTTATTCTTTGATTATACAATCTTTAGAATCGTGTTAACTGCTATAAAGCGGATCCCTACTTAAAACTATACAATTTTTATTGTAAACTTAAATCTATCTAGCATTAGCTAGTGACGAGTAGGCCGATCCACATATCTAGAGATGTGAGGGGTACAGGCTCAGCGCATTTGCCTCCCACGTTGCACCTAAGGCAGGCTTAGCTTGGCAAAGCCCCTTGATCCAACGCAGGAGTGCACATCCGAGTAGTCCACCCTCACATTCCAGGTAGATGGCCGGGGCGCATGAAGCGGTATTGGTTGGTCTGCTGACAATGGAGTCTTCCGAGTGTTGTGTAGGTAGGCGTACACGTCAGATTCCGGGGTGAAGGTGGGTCCAGCGAGAGGGAAGTTGGCCGCAAGAGACTCTGCTGGTGATCCAATGATGTATGGGACGAGGATCAGCAAAGGATAGTTAGCCGCAGGTGGCCCTGCTGTCACTCCTATTGGCTGCTAAGTTGATTAGAGATGAGTTGCTACAGCACTGGATAGTTAGCCGCAGGTGGCCCTGCTGGCAATCCCAGATTGACGACCTTGAGGCTCCTGGTGGTCCAGTCAATATGTGCTGCGTCTGCTGTAAGAAAGAGAAGAAGAAGAGTTTTGCCAGAGCTGCAATATGCAGGTGACAGTTATTGGGATAAGGGGCAGGGAGGTTATATGTTGGCGTATCCCTGGGATTGGGATCTATATAGAGTTGCAGTGTGTATCTGCGAGATATATGGACAATGTCAGACAAGCATTTATTAAATAAAGCATAAATAAGCTTGTCGAGTTAATATTTGATCTGTAGGCTAGGTGTTGGCTGCCAATTTGTCGCGATAATTGTTGAATAATTCTTTAAGAAGAGATGACTGGGGAATAATGTTTGTTACCATATAAATCTTATTTATTTATTATTATGTTGAGCTGAATTGTTCAGCAAATGAAAGAATAGATGAATATAATTTCATCAGGATGGTAATTTATTGCTTATTACATAGTATGAGTTGTATTGTTGTCTATCGTAGTGGCTGTAGCAGAAATATATTTATTTCATAGACTACTAGTTATTATTTATGTATTATTATTATAACTGAGCTGTATTTAGTTTAGCGTGGTGATTGTGAATGAGATATGCTATCATTCGAGAAATATTATTATCATTTTATTATAATAGTGAGCTGCATTTAAGAGTCAGCATATTGACTGCCAATGGAGTTGTTTCCATTTAATCTGTTTACTTGTTATTTATTACTACATTTAATGTGTATATATGCTGATATTTATACATATAATATATTTATAATGTACTGTACTGTTGTTACAGTGTAGTGACTGTAATGAGATTTGATTTGATGGATATTTATTACTAATTGTGTTATTTGTGTTTATGCTGTATCATTTATTAATGTTCAGCGTAATGTCTGTAAATGAGTGTATTTTCATTTAATGTATGCTTAGCTGCACTATCTTGCAGGCATAACTTGTATGAAATATATTTTATTTATTGGCATGCATTCTGCAAATATTTTCAATGAAGTAGTTTTATTTACTATGTATATTTATTATTTATAAAATAATAATAGTGACAGCAATTTAAATTTGATTTCATTTAATAATGTATATTTAAGTAAATAAATATTGAGGTAATTTACCATATTGACTTGTTATTTATATTTTGTATGTTAGTTTGCAGCAGCTGCGCAGTATAAGAGTACACTGCTAGAGTGGTATTGACAGGTATGCGTATATACACGCACACGTTTGTGTGCATGTTGCGTCGTTGACGCTTGAGTGCTGCGAATTTGTGAATTTTCACTCAAACAGATCACTCAAGTATGCAGAGTTGTATATTATTTATATTAATAATAATAATAATAATAATTTAAATAAATTTTATTAATATCATTATTTAGATAAGGTAAAATTTCATATATATATATATGATATTTGAGCTGAGCTATTAGTTCAGCGTATTGGCAGTAAATGAAAAGTGATTTCATTTAATAGTATATATTTAGGTAGATAAATATTGAGGCAAAGTTGCCATGTTGACTTGTTATTTGTTTGTTTGCTTGTCTGCAGCAATTACGCCGCATCAAGGTTCAATGTTTAAAGTGGTATTGACTGGTAAGCACATGTATATGCATACATGTGTATGTGTGTCGCGTCCCACCTTTTCTTGCTTGTGATCACCTGATCACGAGTTCGCCACGCCGACAGTCGACCGCACAGAGCCACAACAATGAAGCTGTGGATGTGGGGGGGGGAAAGCCGGACGGTGGTTACTACTTTATTGTTGATGGCAAGCATCTTTCAATACGTGTTAACTGCTATACAGCGGGGCCCTAACTTAGAACTAATACATTTGTATCTAAAACTAATTTATATCTATGGCGAGGAAGCCGCATCCTCATAGCTGGAGATATGGGGGGTACAAACTCAGTGTATTTGCCTGTCACGTAGAGCCTAAGGAAGGCTTTGCATTTGCAAAGCCCCTTGACACTACGCGAGAGTGCACATCCGAGCTGTTCACCCTCATATTCCAGGAGGATGCGGCAAATTCGCAAAGTGCGGCGTTGGCTGGTCAGCAAAGCTGACTGTTGGATCCTACGCGCATTGTGGCAAAGCGATCCAGGGGTGATGAGATATGAGTGAATCCAGCGAGAGAGAAGTGAGCCGCCGGTGTCTCTGCTGGCATTCCGATTGGTAGACGATGTCTGCTGATGGTGGTGATCATCCATTTTTCTTGCTTGTGATCACCTGATCACGAGTTCGCCACGCCGACAGTCGACCGCACAGAGCCACAACAATGAAGTTGTGGATGTGGGGGGGGAAAGCCGGACGGTGGTTACTACTTTATTGTTGATGGCAAGCATCTTTCAATACGTGTTAACTGCTATACAGCGGGGCCCTAACTTAGAACTAATACATTTGTATCTAAAACTAATTTATATCTATGGCGAGGAAGCCGCATCCTCATAGCTGGAGATATGGGGGGTACAAACTCAGTGTATTTGCCTGTCACGTAGAGCCTAAGGAAGGCTTTGCATTTGCAAAGCCCCTTGACACTACGCGAGAGTGCACATCCGAGCTGTCCACCCTCATATTCCAGGAGGATGTAGCAAATTCGCAAAGTGCGGCGTTGGCTGGTCAGCAAAGCTGACTGTTGGATCCTACGCGCGTTGAGGCAAAGCGATCCAGGGTTGATGAGATATGAATCCAGCTTGAGAGAAGTGAGCCGTCGGTGTCTCTGCTGGCATTCCGAGTGGTAGACGATGTCTACTGAAGGTGATGATCATCCAGGTAGTGTAGAGTTGATGCCTCAGCTGGATTGTCGGCCGCAGGTGGCCCTGCTGATTTTCCGATCGGCTGCTGAAGATGAATTTGGTGGCCCAATAGGATAGTAAAGTTGGGGATGCTTCCAGCTGGCATGTCGGCCGCAGGTGGCTCTGCTGGCAATCCCTTGTTGATGGCTTTTGGCTTCTGGCGGTCCAGTCAAAATGTGCTGCGTCTGCTGAAAGAAGAAGAGAAGACTGTTGCCAGAGCTGCAAGATGCAGGTAGCGATTATTGGAAAGGGGCAGGGAGATTGTATGTTGGAATGTCCCTGGGATTGGGATCTTTAGATTTGCAGTGTGTGACTGCGAGATTTCAGGACGCTGACTGACAAGTATTTATTTAAATAAAGTTTAAATAAAGTTTGTCGTGTTAATGCTTGATCTGTAGGCTAGGTGCTGTTTTGCATTGTATTGTTGAATTAGTTCTTTATACAAAGAATAGATGACTGAGTTGAGATCTAATTATTTGCTCTTAGCGGGCTACTGATACTATTTATTGTATTTGGGCTGAACAATTGGTTCAGCATAGTGACAATGGTGTACGAGTTATTTAATGGTGTATAATATTTTATTTATTATTATATTTAAGCTGGATTATTAGTTCAGCGAGATGACAGAAGATAGTATAGTTTATTAAATAGTGTCTGTTTATTATTTAGTATTATACTATGAGTTTAGTGTTCAGTGTAATGACTGGAGATGGAAAATAATTTCATTTGGATGTATGTTTGTTGTTTATTATATTTATTTATTTACTATTTATTATTATAATTATGCTGTATTATTATTGGTTCAGCGTAGTGACTGTAGATGAACTATAATTTCATTTAAATAATTTATTTAGATGTATGTTTGTTTATTAGTACATTATAAGCTGTATTATTATTGTTAGTTTGCGTATTGACAGTAAATAAGGTAGAATTTATTAACAGTAAATATTTATTAGCTATTATGCTTATGCTATGAGCTGTGTTGTTATTTCAGCGCAATGGAATAAACGTGATGACTGTGACTGAAGTATAGTTTCATTTCATATAATATATATTTATTATTTATTGAAAATTTATGCTGCGTTATCATTAGTAGTGTTCATTCAGTTCAGTGCAGTGACTGTGAATAAATTATAATTATAATTTATTAGTTAATAAATAGCGCATGTTTGTTTGTTTATTGCTATATGTGGGCTGCACAGTTTACTCAGCGTCATGTTTGCAACTAGAATATAGTTTCTTTCATTTAACTGTGTGTATTTATAACTTATTATTGGGCTCGATTGTTAGTTCGGCATAATGACGGTAGTAAATAGAACCGAATATTATTTAGTTGAATCCAGGCTTATTTAATAATTATGGTTATTAGGCTCGGTTTCCGTTGCTACATAATAGCACGTGTTGATGGTTTATTTGTATTTTATTCGTTAGCTGGGTAATACTTTGTATTGTATTAATGAGCTTGTTGATTGGGTCAGTTGTTGGACCAGTTCTTTCCAGGCTTGCCAGGAGGTTTTTATTATTTCTATTTGGTGTTACGGCAGTGGTTGCGTTCTTGGCGTTGCCATTACATAGTAGCGAATGGTGGGGGTGGACTGGCTGGTTCAGAGATGGCGATGCGTTCTGTAGATAATCTTTAACCAAGGTATTTGGTCTAGAGTGGTCCACAGTACGCGCAATGGGGTTCCAGATTTCAATAGAAATTGAGTGATTTGCCAAGGTTTTAAGACTTGTCATTGATTTAGCAATTGCATCGTCATATTTGTCTAGCTTTATTTCAAAGATATTAAGTCGTTTCCCGCTCACGGCACTTTTAAGGATATTTACATTAACTATATTATAGCCAAGTTTTATTAGCTGCTTCCGTATCCAAATGGGGGGAGTAGTTTTATTTAGCTTACGTATGATTATTCGCGGGTGCGAAGTGCTAGCAGCAAGCAGTTTGCTTTGTTTATTTTGCTTTGCACAGAGGTATTGAAGTAGCTTATTGTAAGAGATGGTGTCTTTGCAGTAAACCATATATCCGTTCGAAGCAGATGTGGCAGTGTATAAGTCCCTAATTAGACAATTGAGGGTGTTGTTTACGGTGGTGAAGTCTCTAATTGGGACTAGTATTGGTTCCAGGTTTGTTTCCCAATCACTGGGCTCTGTACTCATCGGTACAGGTGTTGAATCATTTCCAAACTTGCTTTCGGCTTGAGCCGGTTCCGGTTCAGTGGAGGAAGCTATTTTGGAAGTTGAGGTGTCAGTCGGACCGCATATGGTGATGTCCGATATAATGGTAATTTTGTCTGTAATTTCTCTCGTTGGAGGTAATTTGGCGTTCTTTGTATGCATTGCTATCCGCAGAGTCGGATAGCGTCATTTCATAGTTGTTGTTGTTAAGAGCTGCTCTAGGGCTGTTTTGTTTTGGTTTCAGTAAGGGCCGGATGAATTCTGCATATTCATCAGTGCTATTCACATTACTGGAGGAAGTGTCTGATGTTACTTGGAACATGTCTTTGATACTCAGTTGACCGCAGGGTCTTTTGCGTAGTCCAGGGATACGCGTTTTGGCTTCCCGCTTTGGGGTACAGAGTGCCCTCTTACGCTTAGCGCGAGGAGGGGGGGGTGAAGGGGCAGCAGGTGCCATGGTAGTGTTGGGTGAGTTGCTTTGCGCTTCTTTATTTTCCATGATTGCTCTGAGCATCTCAATAAGCGTAGGTTGCTTGTACGGATTGGAGCTCATATTGGTCAAGGATGTAGTACAATGTTTGATAGTGTTGTTGTGTACGTTCCGAAGGGAATTCGCAGCACTTTTATAAAGCAGAGTTTATAATGTGTGGTGCGATTAATACAGGGAACAGAGTACTTTGTGATATTATTTCTTGTGTTGCAGTGTGTTGCCAGTTCAGGGTATTGATTGTGAAGTCAGAGTTCTAGAGGGTTATCGGCATCATATGTTGCTTGTTATCGACCAAATTGAGTGGCGAGTAGCGATATATTTGATTTTTACAACACTTAATATCGCTGTGGTATTTTATGCATACTTTACTTTGCAAAGATGGTCACATTATCTGAGGCCTTGCTTAAGGCGGCGAATTATCAGTTATTATTTAGTTTAACTTTATTGTATTATGCATCTGATCAATTATGCGATCATTATGATTGCTTGAGTTGTCAGTTGATTATTGTCGTTCTTGTTTGTCCTATATGGGAATAGGGAGTTGTCTGGCAGATCAATTGAGTCACAATTAACTGCATGATGGAGTTAGTATAGGTATTTATTTTAGGTGTTGATATACATGATATAAGTTGAGTTGGATATTAAATAACATAGCTTATTGGGTTAGAAGTAGTCTCTATTGGGCAAGTTCAATAGGTATTATTTGGTTAATTGGTATTCACATTTATTTATGTTGATTATTAATTGGCTAGTTAAATTGCACATTATGCATTCATGTAGGTGTTGTATTTACATACCTACATGGATGCTAGTGCATTGGTGTATATGCATTACTCACGTTTGTTGTATGTGTTGGCTGGAGCGGGGAAATGCTAGGCGGAGCGCACTAGTGTTGGAGGGGCCATAATATAAGAGAGCGACTTTTGCTCTCTTAATTTTATGGGAGATCACTGAGGAGAGAGCGCACTCACACTGATATGATGCCATAAAGAGAGGAATCTGAAGGCACATTTTTTCGCACTTGTTATAAATCTGAATTTGATTTTTTCAAACGCAGATTTATTTATTAAAACACAATGCCCGAATGTAATTTCACAACACACTTGTAGCATTTTTGTTGCTTAACGTTTTGACACTAAATTGGGCATTTATTTCCACCTTTTTCCCGCACAAATGAATTTTTCTTTTTTTCTTTTCTTTCTTGCTTGTGATCACCTGATCACTTTCTTGCTTGTGATCAACTGACCACGGGTTTCGCCACACCGTTATAACCGGAATTCGACCCCACAGAGCCCTAGCAATTAAGCTAAGGATGTGGGGGGGGAAAACCGGGCGATGGTTACTTTTTATTCTTTGATTATACAATCTTTAGAATCGTGTTAACTGCTATAAAGCGGATCCCTACTTAAAACTATACAATTTTTATTGTAAACTTAAATCTATCTAGCATTAGCTAGTGACGAGTAGGCCGATCCACATATCTAGAGATGTGAGGGGTACAGGCTCAGCGCATTTGCCTCCCACGTTGCACCTAAGGCAGGCTTAGCTTGGCAAAGCCCCTTGATCCAACGCAGGAGTGCACATCCGAGTAGTCCACCCTCACATTCCAGGTAGATGGCCGGGGCGCATGAAGCGGTATTGGTTGGTCTGCTGACAATGGAGTCTTCCGAGTGTTGTGTAGGTAGGCGTACACGTCAGATTCCGGGGTGAAGGTGGGTCCAGCGAGAGGGAAGTTGGCCGCAAGAGACTCTGCTTTTCTTGCTTGTGATCACCTGATCACGAGTTCGCCACGCCGACAGTCGACCGCACAGAGCCACAACAATGAAGCTGTGGATGTGGGGGGGGGAAAGCCGGACGGTGGTTACTACTTTATTGTTGATGGCAAGCATCTTTCAATACGTGTTAACTGCTATACAGCGGGGCCCTAACTTAGAACTAATACATTTGTATCTAAAACTAATTTATATCTATGGCGAGGAAGCCGCATCCTCATAGCTGGAGATATGGGGGGTACAAACTCAGTGTATTTGCCTGTCACGTAGAGCCTAAGGAAGGCTTTGCATTTGCAAAGCCCCTTGACACTACGCGAGAGTGCACATCCGAGCTGTTCACCCTCATATTCCAGGAGGATGCGGCAAATTCGCAAAGTGCGGCGTTGGCTGGTCAGCAAAGCTGACTGTTGGATCCTACGCGCATTGTGGCAAAGCGATCCAGGGGTGATGAGATATGAGTGAATCCAGCGAGAGAGAAGTGAGCCGCCGGTGTCTCTGCTGGCATTCCGATTGGTAGACGATGTCTGCTGATGGTGGTGATCATCCAGGTAGCGTAGAGTTGATGCCTCAGCTGGATTGTCGGCCGCAGGTGGCCCTGCTGGTATTCCGATCGGCTGCTGAAGATGAATTTGGTGGCCCAATAGGATAATAAAGTTGGGGATGCTCCCAGCTGGCATGTCAGCCGCAGGTGGCTCTGCTGGCAATCCCTTGTTGACGGCTTCTGGCGATCCAGTCCATATGTGCTGCGTCTGCTGAAAGAAAAGAAGAGAAGATTGTTGCCAGAGCTGCAAGATGCAGGTAGCGATTATTGGAAAGGGGCAGGGAGATTGTATGTTGGAATGTCCCTGGGATTGGGATCTTTAGATTTGCAGTGTGTGACTGCGAGATTTCAGGACGCTGACTGACAAGTATTTATTTAAATAAAGTTTAAATAAAGTTTGTCGTGTTAATGCTTGATCTGTAGGCTAGGTGCTGTTTTGCATTGTATTGTTGAATTAGTTCTTTATACAAAGAATAGATGACTGAGTTGAGATCTAATTATTTGCTCTTAGCGGGCTACTGATACTATTTATTGTATTTGGGCTGAACAATTGGTTCAGCATGGTGACAGTAGTGTGTGTGTTATTTAGTGATGCATAACATTTATTTATTATTGTATTTAGGCTGGATTATTAGTTCAGCGAGATGACAGAAGATGGAATATAACTTATTAAGTAGTGTCTGTTTATTATTTAGTACTATACTATGAGTATTATTGTTCAGTGTTATTACTGCAGATGGAAATTAATTTCATTTAGATGTATGTTTGTTGTTTGTTATACTTATTATTTATTAATATAATTATGCTGTATTATTAGTTCAGCGTAGTGACTGTAGATTAAATATAATTTCATTTAAAATAATTTATTTAGATGTATGTTTGTTGTTTATTAGTATAAGCTGTATTGTTATTATTATTATTATTATTAGTTTGTGTATTGACTGCAAATAAATATAGTTTATTAACAATAAATATTTATTAGCTATTATGCTTAAGCTATGAGCTGTATTGTTATTTCAGCGCAATGGACTAAACGTGATGACTGTGACTGAGGTATAGTTTCATTTCATATAATATGTATTTATTATTTATTATTGTGTTTGAGCTGTATTTGGTTAGCGTAGTGTATGTGAACATGTATATGTTTCATTTATAGTATATATTTGTTGTTTATTTGGCTGCGTTTATGCTTAGCGTAGTGGTTGTAAATGAAATATAAGTTAATTTAGTAGTATATTTATTATTATTATTATATTTATGCTGTATTATTATATCAGCGTAATGACTGCAACTGAGATTGATTTCATTTGGGTATATGTTTATTGTCTAGGATTTTATTATTATTATTCGTGTCGTTATTTCAACGTGGTGACTGTAAGTGATATGTATATACATGTTTAGTAATGTTCATTTATTATTTGTGATTATATTTAGCTGTGTTGCTAGTGATGCCGTCCCGTAATTTGGGAGGAAGCTTGGGTAATAAGTTGAGCAGTTGAGTGTTTGCATTTTTGCACTACAGTGCTGTTATAATATGTCCAGTTCTCGTCGCGTTTTTAATACCGCTCGAATGTGAACTTTATATTTCCTTGATAGTAATTGCTCAATGATAGCTCGAGGGTAGGGTGTATCCAGTACTCGAGCATTGAGTTTCCATATAGTTGGGGGTTGTTGTAGGCTCTTATTGATTCGTGAGCTTTTACGGATCGTTATGACATTTTGGCTTAGTTTTCCATAGTTAATATTCGCTATAGGTTCAATTTTGATGTATTGGTTGGCAAGCGCACTGAGATTAAGGATATTATTGATATTGCCCGCAGATAACAGTTCCATGGCAAATAGGCCCTTAGGGCTATTATTGGGTAGATTTGCCTTTACAGGGTAGATGGTTTGGACTTCGTATCCTAGCAAAGCTAGGTCCCTGGCAATCCAGTTAATAGGTGTTTTCTTGTCGAGATAGTGTATTAGGAATTTGTATCTTTCTGGCTGATACTTCTCATGTAGGCAGTCAAGAAGCTTGACATATGAGCAGTTAGAAAGGAATTTGATTCCATTTTTTACTCCTTCTACTGTGTACTGTCTGTCACGTATTGTGTCAATAACACAGTCGAGGAGGTATTCAAAGTCTTTACTGTAGAATTCACTAGTAGGCAGCCTCGGAGGTGTTGCACTAATTGATTGGATTGTTGATTTGTTTGCATGAATGTATTCCAGCAGCTTGAGTCTGGATATTATGTTGCGACAGGTGATCTTGATACCTCGCTGCATTGAGCTGGCGATAAAGTTGTTTGTGCCAACGGCTTTGCGGATCCCCTCTAGCATTTTCTCAAGGGAGCGACTGGTGGTAACGTAAATTGGTTTGAGCATTGGCTCAGGTTGCTGCAGAGGAGCAGGGCTCCCTTTGTTAGCAGTATTGAGGGATGTGACTGCGCCTGTGCAAAGGGCGGCAGTATCCACGTGCGTAGCCGAGATCATAGGTAAGTAGTTTGCAGGGCTACGCATATTGACTGGGGAGGGCGGAGGCTCCTGCATGGCGGCGGTGGAATTCTGTTCCGATTCAGAGTCGCTCGCGTCGGATGATTCCGAGTAGTCCGTGAGCACCTCCTGATTATCGGTATTGTTATTGATTGGATTGGGTTTGTCAGGTTTACTGACAAGTGTTGTCGTTACATTGTAAGTGATGGCTTGCTCACTTGGAGTTGGGTAGACGCTATTTGCAAAAGTTGCAGAGAGAGGCGGCTCTTTGTCTGTCTGCGATTTCTCCGTAGCGCCAGGGGATGGCGGGAGCAGATCATCTGGCGTATAGTAAACATGATAAGAAGGTAAGGTCGGGTGAGCGTGCGGAGCTACACAATTGAAGACAGACGAATGAGCCTGCTTAGTGGAGTTAGTGGTGAAAATTGGCTCTCTGGCTGTTGATATTGTAATTGCTGGAGTTGTTGTGGTGACAGTGATTGATGTAGCCGTTGCGGCGGTAGTGACTGGAGTTGGTGATTGGCTGATTGGTTGTATGTCAAACATGCCAATTACTAGCTCTCTGGGATCAGAAGGGTTTTTATAGCTATTGGGAAACATTTTTACGGTTTTCCAATTTAGGAGTTTAGATTTGCGTCGTTCTTGATGCGTGTGTAGAGATTTTGTTGTAGATCAGTGTTCTATGGATAAGTTATCGGCGCCTCATCTTGTTTGTTTATCGGCCAAAATGAGTAATTAAAGTAGCGAGCAGCGAGTAGCGATATATTTGTGTTATCAACACTAACTATCGCTGTGGTGTTTATGCATGTATGTATGCATTACTTTGCTGAGATGGTCACATTGTCTGAGGCCTTGCTTGAGGCAGCGAATTATCAGTTATTAATTTGATTATATTAATACAACTGATCAGTTATGCAGCCATATTATGATTGCTTGTGTTGTCAGTTGATTATTGTTGTTCTTGTTTGTCCTATATGGGTATAGGGAGTTGTTTGGCAGATTAATTGAATTACAATTAACTGCTTGTTAGAGTTGATATATTATTTGTTTAGGTGTTGATATTAATATAGTATAAGTTGTGTTGGATATTAAATGACATTGTTTATTGGGTTAGAAGTAATTTCTATTGGGCAAGTTCAATAGGTATTATTTGGTTAATTGGTATTCACATTTATTTATGTTGATTATTAATTGGCTAGTTAAATTGCACATTATGCATTCATGTAGGTGTGTATTTACATACCTACATGGATGCTAGTGCATTGGTGTATTTGCATTACTCACGTTAGTTGTATGTGTTGGCTGGAGCGGGGAAATGCTAGGCGGAGCGCACTAGTGTTGGAGGGGCCATAATATAAGAGAGCGACTTTTGCTCTCTTAATTTATGGGAGATCACTGAGGAGAGAGCGCACTCACACTGATATGATGCCATAAAGAGAGGAATCTGAAGGCACATTTTTTCGCACTTGTTATAAATCTGAATTTGATTTTTTCAAACGCAGATTTATTTATTAAAACACAATGCCCGAATGTAATTTCACAACACACTTGTAGCATTTTTGTTGCTTAACGTTTTGACACTAAATTGGGCATTTATTTCCACCTTTTTCCCGCACAAATGAATTTTTTCTCTTTTCTTGCTTTTCTTTTTTCTTGCTTGTGATCAACTGACTACGGGTTTCGCCACACCGTTATAACCGGAATTCGACCCCACAGAGCCCTAGCAATTAAGCTAAGGATGTGGGGGGGAAACCGGGCGATGGTTACTTTTTATTCTTTGATTATACAATCTTTAGAATCGTGTTAACTGCTATAAAGCGGATCCCTACTTAAAACTATACAATTTTTATTGTAAACTTAAATCTATCTAGCATTAGCTAGTGACGAGTAGGCCGATCCACATATCTAGAGATGTGAGGGGTACAGGCTCAGCGCATTTGCCTCCCACGTTGCACCTAAGGCAGGCTTAGCTTGGCAAAGCCCCTTGATCCAACGCAGGAGTGCACATCCGAGTAGTCCACCCTCACATTCCAGGTAGATGGCTGGGGCGCATGAAGCGGTATTGGTTGGTCTGCTGACAATGGAGTCTTCCGAGTGTTGTGTAGGTAGGCGTACACGTCAGATTCCGGGGTGAAGGTGGGTCCAGCGAGAGGGAAGTTGGCCGCAAGAGACTCTGCTGGTGATCCAATGATGTATGGGACGAGGATCAGCAAAGGATAGTTAGCCGCAGGTGGCCCTGCTGTCACTCCTATTGGCTGCTAAGTTGATTAGAGATGAGTTGCTACAGCACTGGATAGTTAGCCGCAGGTGGCCCTGCTGGCAATCCCAGATTGACGACCTTGAGGCTCCTGGTGGTCCAGTCAATATGTGCTGCGTCTGCTGTAAGAAAGAGAAGAAGAAGAGTTTTGCCAGAGCTGCAATATGCAGGTGACAGTTATTGGGATAAGGGGCAGGGAGATTATATGTTGGCGTATCCCTGGGATTGGGATCTATATAGAGTTGCAGTGTGTATCTGCGAGATATATGGACAATGTCAGACAAGCATTTATTAAATAAAGCATAAATAAGCTTGTCGAGTTAATATTTGATCTGTAGGCTAGGTGTTGGTTGCCAATTTGTCGCGATAATTGTTGAATAATTCTTTAAGAAGAGATGACTGGGGAATAATGTTTGTTACCATATAAATCTTATTTATTTATTATTATGTTGAGCTGAATTGTTCAGCATAATGACTGCAAATGAAAGAATAGATGAATATAATTTCATCAGGATGGTAATTTATTGCTTATTACATAGTATGAGTTGTATTGTTGTCTATCGTAGTGGCTGTAGCAGAAATATATTTATTTCATAGACTACTAGTTATTATTTATGTATTATTATTATAACTGAGCTGTATTTAGTTTAGCGTGGTGATTGTGAATGAGATATGCTATCATTCGAGAAATATTATTATCATTTTATTATAATAGTGAGCTGCATTTAAGAGTCAGCATATTGACTGCCAATGGAGTTGTTTCCATTTAATCTGTTTACTTGTTATTTATTACTACATTTAATGTGTATATATGCTGATATTTATACATATAATATATTTATAATGTACTGTACTGTTGTTACAGTGTAGTGACTGTAATGAGATTTGATTTGATGGATATTTATTACTAATTGTGTTATTTGTGTTTATGCTGTATCATTTATTAATGTTCAGCGTAATGTCTGTAAATGAGTGTATTTTCATTTAATGTATGCTTAGCTGCACTATCTTGCAGGCATAACTTGTATGAAATATATTTTATTTATTGGCATGCATTCTGCAAATATTTTCAATGAAGTAGTTTTATTTACTATGTATATTTATTATTTATAAAATAATAATAGTGACAGCAATTTAAATTTGATTTCATTTAATAATGTATATTTAAGTAAATAAATATTGAGGTAATTTACCATATTGACTTGTTATTTATATTTTATATGTTAGTTTGCAGCAGCTGCGCAGTATAAGAGTACACTGCTAGAGTGGTATTGACAGGTATGCGTATATACACGCACACGTTTGTGTGCATGTTGCGTCGTTGACGCTTGAGTGCTGCGAATTTGTGAATTTTCACTCAAACAGATCACTCAAGTATGCAGAGTTGTATATTATTTATATTAATAATAATAATAATAATAATTTAAATAAATTTTATTAATATCATTATTTAGATAAGGTAAAATTTCATATATATATATATATGATATTTGAGCTGAGCTATTAGTTCAGCGTATTGGCAGTAAATGAAAAGTGATTTCATTTAATAGTATATATTTAGGTGGATAAATATTGAGGCAAAGTTGCCATGTTGACTTGTTATTTGTTTGTTTGCTTGTCTGCAGCAATTACGCCGCATCAAGGTTCACTGTTTAAAGTGGTATTGACTGGTAAGCACATGTATATGCATACATGTGTATGTGTGTCGCGTCCCACCGGACGCTTGAGTGCTTTGGGTTTTCGTCCAGAATCACACAGTCGCGCTCTTTGAGCATTTGCGTTACGTACATTTGTATGTAAATTAATGTGGATGAGGATGGAAAGCTCATGAGTGGAAGTGTGTATACATATGTATGTATTATCTGAGCGGGAGAGCTCGAATCACAAGCACAAGAAAAGAGCGAAAAAGAGAGGGATGGCATGTATGCAGTGCATACTAATTGACTGGAGCTGCTGCTCTTATGCACAGGTGCTTATGGGGGAGAGAGTCACTCACACTATTACAGCGCCATCAAGAGGCGAGTTTTTTGCTTCTTATGGCAATGCTGTATTTTTCACGACACTTTTAATAAATATTTAAAACACTATTTATTAAATTATTAACAATGCCCGGACATGTCTTTCACAATACACTTGTTTAGCTTTCGCTACTGAACGTTTTGACACTACTTTGGGCAATTAATTCGGCGTATTAACCGAGGAATTTAATTATTTTCAGGGTTTTTTGCTTGTTTTTCTATCTTTTCTTTCTTGCTTGTGATCACCTGATCACGAGTTCGCCACGCCGACAGTCGACCGCACAGAGCCACAACAATGAAGCTGTGGATGTGGGGGGGAAAGCCGGACGGTGGTTACTACTTTATTGTTGATGGCAAGCATCTTTCAATACGTGTTAACTGCTATACAGCGGGGCCCTAACTTAGAACTAATACATTTGTATCTAAAACTAATTTATATCTATGGCGAGGAAGCCGCATCCTCATAGCTGGAGATATGGGGGGTACAAACTCAGTGTATTTGCCTGTCACGTAGAGCCTAAGGAAGGCTTTGCATTTGCAAAGCCCCTTGACACTACGCGAGAGTGCACATCCGAGCTGTTCACCCTCATATTCCAGGAGGATGCGGCAAATTCGCAAAGTGCGGCGTTGGCTGGTCAGCAAAGCTGACTGTTGGATCCTACGCGCATTGTGGCAAAGCGATCCAGGGGTGATGAGATATGAGTGAATCCAGCGAGAGAGAAGTGAGCCGCCGGTGTCTCTGCTGGCATTCCGATTGGTAGACGATGTCTGCTGATGGTGGTGATCATCCAGGTAGCGTAGAGTTGATGCCTCAGCTGGATTGTCGGCCGCAGGTGGCCCTGCTGGTATTCCGATCGGCTGCTGAAGATGAATTTGGTGGCCCAATAGGATAATAAAGTTGGGGATGCTCCCAGCTGGCATGTCAGCCGCAGGTGGCTCTGCTGGCAATCCCTTGTTGACGGCTTCTGGCGATCCAGTCCATATGTGCTGCGTCTGCTGAAAGAAAAGAAGAGAAGATTGTTGCCAGAGCTGCAAGATGCAGGTAGCGATTATTGGAAAGGGGCAGGGAGATTGTATGTTGGAATGTCCCTGGGATTGGGATCTTTAGATTTGCAGTGTGTGACTGCGAGATTTCAGGACGCTGACTGACAAGTATTTATTTAAATAAAGTTTAAATAAAGTTTGTCGTGTTAATGCTTGATCTGTAGGCTAGGTGCTGTTTTGCATTGTATTGTTGAATTAGTTCTTTATACAAAGAATAGATGACTGAGTTGAGATCTAATTATTTGCTCTTAGCGGGCTACTGATACTATTTATTGTATTTGGGCTGAACAATTGGTTCAGCATGGTGACAGTAGTGTGTGTGTTATTTAGTGATGCATAACATTTATTTATTATTGTATTTAGGCTGGATTATTTAGTTCAGCAAGATGACAGAAGATGGATTATAATTTATTAAGTAGTGTCTGTTTAGTATTATACTATGAGTATTATTGCTCAGTGTAATTACTGCAGATGGAAATTAATTTCATTTAGATGTATGTTTGTTGTTTGTTATACTTATTATTTATTAATATAATTATGCTGTATTATTAGTTCAGCGTAGTGACTGTAGATTAAATATAATTTCATTTAAAATAATTTATTTAGATGTATGTTTGTTGTTTATTAGTATAAGCTGTATTGTTATTATTATTATTATTATTAGTTTGTGTATTGACTGCAAATAAATATAGTTTATTAACAATAAATATTTATTAGCTATTATGCTTAAGCTATGAGCTGTATTGTTATTTCAGCGCAATGGACTAAACGTGATGACTGTGACTGAGGTATAGTTTCATTTCATATAATATGTATTTATTATTTATTATTGTGTTTGAGCTGTATTTGGTTAGCGTAGTGTATGTGAACATGTATATGTTTCATTTATAGTATATATTTGTTGTTTATTTGGCTGCGTTTATGCTTAGCGTAGTGGTTGTAAATGAAATATAAGTTAATTTAGTAGTATATTTATTATTATTATTATATTTATGCTGTATTATTATATCAGCGTAATGACTGCAACTGAGATTGATTTCATTTGGGTATATGTTTATTGTCTAGGATTTTATTATTATTATTCGTGTCGTTATTTCAACGTGGTGACTGTAAGTGATATGTATATACATGTTTAGTAATGTTCATTTATTATTTGTGATTATATTTAGCTGTGTTGCTAGTGATGCCGTCCCGTAATTTGGGAGGAAGCTTGGGTAATAAGTTGAGCAGTTGAGTGTTTGCATTTTTGCACTACAGTGCTGTTATAATATGTCCAGTTCTCGTCGCGTTTTTAATACCGCTCGAATGTGAACTTTATATTTCCTTGATAGTAATTGCTCAATGATAGCTCGAGGGTAGGGTGTATCCAGTACTCGAGCATTGAGTTTCCATATAGTTGGGGGTTGTTGTAGGCTCTTATTGATTCGTGAGCTTTTACGGATCGTTATGACATTTTGGCTTAGTTTTCCATAGTTAATATTCGCTATAGGTTCAATTTTGATGTATTGGTTGGCAAGCGCACTGAGATTAAGGATATTATTGATATTGCCCGCAGATAACAGTTCCATGGCAAATAGGCCCTTAGGGCTATTATTGGGTAGATTTGCCTTTACAGGGTAGATGGTTTGGACTTCGTATCCTAGCAAAGCTAGGTCCCTGGCAATCCAGTTAATAGGTGTTTTCTTGTCGAGATAGTGTATTAGGAATTTGTATCTTTCTGGCTGATACTTCTCATGTAGGCAGTCAAGAAGCTTGACATATGAGCAGTTAGAAAGGAATTTGATTCCATTTTTTACTCCTTCTACTGTGTACTGTCTGTCACGTATTGTGTCAATAACACAGTCGAGGAGGTATTCAAAGTCTTTACTGTAGAATTCACTAGTAGGCAGCCTCGGAGGTGTTGCACTAATTGATTGGATTGTTGATTTGTTTGCATGAATGTATTCCAGCAGCTTGAGTCTGGATATGATGTTGCGACAGGTGATCTTGATACCTCGCTGCATTGAGCTGGCGATAAAGTTGTTTGTGCCAACGGCTTTGCGGATCCCCTCTAGCATTTTCTCAAGGGAGCGACTGGAGGTAACGTAAATTGGTTTGAGCATTGGCTCAGGTTGCTGCAGAGGAGCAGGGCTCCCTTTGTTAGCAGTATTGAGGGATGTGACTGCGCCTGTGCAAAGGGCGGCAGTATCCACGTGCGTAGCCGAGATCATAGGTAAGTAGTTTGCAGGGCTACGCATATTGACTGGGGAGGGCGGAGGCTCCTGCATGGCGGCGGTGGAATTCTGTTCCGATTCAGAGTCGCTCGCGTCGGATGATTCCGAGTAGTCCGTGAGCACCTCCTGATTATCGATATTGTTATTGATTGGATTGGGTTTGTCAGGTTTACTGACAAGTGTTGTCGTTACATTGTAAGTGATGGCTTGCTCACTTGGAGTTGGGTAGACGCTATTTGCAAAAGTTGCAGAGAGAGGCGGCTCTTTGTCTGTCTGCGATTTCTCCGTAGCGCCAGGGGATGGCGGGAGCAGATCATCTGGCGTATAGTAAACATGATAAGAAGGTAAGGTCGGGTGAGCGTGCGGAGCTACACAATTGAAGACAGACGAATGAGCCTGCTTAGTGGAGTTAGTGGTGAAAATTGGCTCTCTGGCTGTTGATATTGTAATTGCTGGAGTTGTTGTGGTGACAGTGATTGATGTAGCCGTTGCGGCGGTAGTGACTGGAGTTGGTGATTGGCTGATTGGTTGTATGTCAAACATGCCAATTACTAGCTCTCTGGGATCAGAAGGGTTTTTATAGCTATTGGGAAACATTTTTACGGTTTTCCAATTTAGGAGTTTAGATTTGCGTCGTTCTTGATGCGTGTGTAGAGATTTTGTTGTAGATCAGTGTTCTATGGATAAGTTATCGGCGCCTCATCTTGTTTGTTTATCGGCCAAAATGAGTAATTAAAGTAGCGAGCAGCGAGTAGCGATATATTTGTGTTATCAACACTAACTATCGCTGTGGTGTTTATGCATGTATGTATGCATTACTTTGCTGAGATGGTCACATTGTCTGAGGCCTTGCTTGAGGCAGCGAATTATCAGTTATTAATTTGATTATATTAATACAACTGATCAGTTATGCAGCCATATTATGATTGCTTGTGTTGTCAGTTGATTATTGTTGTTCTTGTTTGTCCTATATGGGTATAGGGAGTTGTTTGGCAGATTAATTGAATTACAATTAACTGCTTGTTAGAGTTGATATATTATTTGTTTAGGTGTTGATATTAATATAGTATAAGTTGTGTTGGATATTAAATGACATTGTTTATTGGGTTAGAAGTAATTTCTATTGGGCAAGTTCAATAGGTATTATTTGGTTAATTGGTATTCACATTTATTTATGTTGATTATTAATTGGCTAGTTAAATTGCACATTATGCATTCATGTAGGTGTGTATTTACATACCTACATGGATGCTAGTGCATTGGTGTATTTGCATTACTCACGTTAGTTGTATGTGTTGGCTGGAGCGGGGAAATGCTAGGCGGAGCGCACTAGTGTTGGAGGGGCCATAATATAAGAGAGCGACTTTTGCTCTCTTAATTTATGGGAGATCACTGAGGAGAGAGCGCACTCACACTGATATGATGCCATAAAGAGAGGAATCTGAAGGCACATTTTTTCGCACTTGTTATAAATCTGAATTTGATTTTTTCAAACGCAGATTTATTTATTAAAACACAATGCCCGAATGTAATTTCACAACACACTTGTAGCATTTTTGTTGCTTAACGTTTTGACACTAAATTGGGCATTTATTTCCACCTTTTTCCCGCACAAATGAATTTTTTCTCTTTTCTTGCTTTTCTTTTTTCTTGCTTGTGATCAACTGACTACGGGTTTCGCCACACCGTTATAACCGGAATTCGACCCCACAGAGCCCTAGCAATTAAGCTAAGGATGTGGGGGGGGGGGAAACCGGGCGATGGTTACTTTTTATTCTTTGATTATACAATCTTTAGAATCGTGTTAACTGCTATAAAGCGGATCCCTACTTAAAACTATACAATTTTTATTGTAAACTTAAATCTATCTAGCATTAGCTAGTGACGAGTAGGCCGATCCACATATCTAGAGATGTGAGGGGTACAGGCTCAGCGCATTTGCCTCCCACGTTGCACCTAAGGCAGGCTTAGCTTGGCAAAGCCCCTTGATCCAACGCAGGAGTGCACATCCGAGTAGTCCACCCTCACATTCCAGGTAGATGGCCGGGGCGCATGAAGCGGTATTGGTTGGTCTGCTGACAATGGAGTCTTCCGAGTGTTGTGTAGGTAGGCGTACACGTCAGATTCCGGGGTGAAGGTGGGTCCAGCGAGAGGGAAGTTGGCCGCAAGAGACTCTGCTGGTGATCCAATGATGTATGGGACGAGGATCAGCAAAGGATAGTTAGCCGCAGGTGGCCCTGCTGTCACTCCTATTGGCTGCTAAGTTGATTAGAGATGAGTTGCTACAGCACTGGATAGTTAGCCGCAGGTGGCCCTGCTGGCAATCCCAGATTGACGACCTTGAGGCTCCTGGTGGTCCAGTCAATATGTGCTGCGTCTGCTGTAAGAAAGAGAAGAAGAAGAGTTTTGCCAGAGCTGCAATATGCAGGTGACAGTTATTGGGATAAGGGGCAGGGAGATTATATGTTGGCGTATCCCTGGGATTGGGATCTATATAGAGTTGCAGTGTGTATCTGCGAGATATATGGACAATGTCAGACAAGCATTTATTAAATAAAGCATAAATAAGCTTGTCGAGTTAATATTTGATCTGTAGGCTAGGTGTTGGTTGCCAATTTGTCGCGATAATTGTTGAATAATTCTTTAAGAAGAGATGACTGGGGAATAATGTTTGTTACCATATAAATCTTATTTATTTATTATTATGTTGAGCTGAATTGTTCAGCATAATGACTGCAAATGAAAGAATAGATGAATATAATTTCATCAGGATGGTAATTTATTGCTTATTACATAGTATGAGTTGTATTGTTGTCTATCGTAGTGGCTGTAGCAGAAATATATTTATTTCATAGACTACTAGTTATTATTTATGTATTATTATTATAACTGAGCTGTATTTAGTTTAGCGTGGTGATTGTGAATGAGATATGCTATCATTCGAGAAATATTATTATCATTTTATTATAATAGTGAGCTGCATTTAAGAGTCAGCATATTGACTGCCAATGGAGTTGTTTCCATTTAATCTGTTTACTTGTTATTTATTACTACATTTAATGTGTATATATGCTGATATTTATACATATAATATATTTATAATGTACTGTACTGTTGTTACAGTGTAGTGACTGTAATGAGATTTGATTTGATGGATATTTATTACTAATTGTGTTATTTGTGTTTATGCTGTATCATTTATTAATGTTCAGCGTAATGTCTGTAAATGAGTGTATTTTCATTTAATGTATGCTTAGCTGCACTATCTTGCAGGCATAACTTGTATGAAATATATTTTATTTATTGGCATGCATTCTGCAAATATTTTCAATGAAGTAGTTTTATTTACTATGTATATTTATTATTTATAAAATAATAATAGTGACAGCAATTTAAATTTGATTTCATTTAATAATGTATATTTAAGTAAATAAATATTGAGGTAATTTACCATATTGACTTGTTATTTATATTTTATATGTTAGTTTGCAGCAGCTGCGCAGTATAAGAGTACACTGCTAGAGTGGTATTGACAGGTATGCGTATATACACGCACACGTTTGTGTGCATGTTGCGTCGTTGACGCTTGAGTGCTGCGAATTTGTGAATTTTCACTCAAACAGATCACTCAAGTATGCAGAGTTGTATATTATTTATATTAATAATAATAATAATAATAATTTAAATAAATTTTATTAATATCATTATTTAGATAAGGTAAAATTTCATATATATATATATGATATTTGAGCTGAGCTATTAGTTCAGCGTATTGGCAGTAAATGAAAAGTGATTTCATTTAATAGTATATATTTAGGTGGATAAATATTGAGGCAAAGTTGCCATGTTGACTTGTTATTTGTTTGTTTGCTTGTCTGCAGCAATTACGCCGCATCAAGGTTCACTGTTTAAAGTGGTATTGACTGGTAAGCACATGTATATGCATACATGTGTATGTGTGTCGCGTCCCACCGGACGCTTGAGTGCTTTGGGTTTTCGTCCAGAATCACACAGTCGCGCTCTTTGAGCATTTGCGTTACGTACATTTGTATGTAAATTAATGTGGATGAGGATGAGAAAGCTCATGAGTGGAAGTGTGTATACATATGTATGTATTATCTGAGCGGGAGAGCTCGAATCACAAGCACAAGAAAAAGAGCGAAAAAGAGAGGGATGGCATGTATGCAGTGCATACTAATTGACTGGAGCTGCTGCTCTTATGCACAGGTGCTTATGGGGAGAGAGAGTCACTCACACTATTACAGCGCCATCAAGAGAGCGAGTTTTTTGCTTCTTATGGCAATGCTGTATTTTTCACGACACTTTTAATAAATATTTAAAACACTATTTATTAAATTATTAACAATGCCCGGACATGTCTTTCACAATACACTTGTTTAGCTTTCGCTACTGAACGTTTTGACACTACTTTGGGCAATTAATTCGGCGTATTAACCGAGGAATTTAATTATTTTCAGGAGTTTTTCTTGCTTGTGATTTTCTATCTTTTTCTTTCTTGCTTGTGATCACCTGATCACGAGTTCGCCACGCCGACAGTCGACCGCACAGAGCCACAACAATGAAGCTGTGGATGTGGGGGGGGGAAAGCCGGACGGTGGTTACTACTTTATTGTTGATGGCAAGCATCTTTCAATACGTGTTAACTGCTATACAGCGGGGCCCTAACTTAGAACTAATACATTTGTATCTAAAACTAATTTATATCTATGGCGAGGAAGCCGCATCCTCATAGCTGGAGATATGGGGGGTACAAACTCAGTGTATTTGCCTGTCACGTAGAGCCTAAGGAAGGCTTTGCATTTGCAAAGCCCCTTGACACTACGCGAGAGTGCACATCCGAGCTGTTCACCCTCATATTCCAGGAGGATGCGGCAAATTCGCAAAGTGCGGCGTTGGCTGGTCAGCAAAGCTGACTGTTGGATCCTACGCGCATTGTGGCAAAGCGATCCAGGGGTGATGAGATATGAGTGAATCCAGCGAGAGAGAAGTGAGCCGCCGGTGTCTCTGCTGGCATTCCGATTGGTAGACGATGTCTGCTGATGGTGGTGATCATCCAGGTAGCGTAGAGTTGATGCCTCAGCTGGATTGTCGGCCGCAGGTGGCCCTGCTGGTATTCCGATCGGCTGCTGAAGATGAATTTGGTGGCCCAATAGGATAATAAAGTTGGGGATGCTCCCAGCTGGCATGTCAGCCGCAGGTGGCTCTGCTGGCAATCCCTTGTTGACGGCTTCTGGCGATCCAGTCCATATGTGCTGCGTCTGCTGAAAGAAAAGAAGAGAAGATTGTTGCCAGAGCTGCAAGATGCAGGTAGCGATTATTGGAAAGGGGCAGGGAGATTGTATGTTGGAATGTCCCTGGGATTGGGATCTTTAGATTTGCAGTGTGTGACTGCGAGATTTCAGGACGCTGACTGACAAGTATTTATTTAAATAAAGTTTAAATAAAGTTTGTCGTGTTAATGCTTGATCTGTAGGCTAGGTGCTGTTTTGCATTGTATTGTTGAATTAGTTCTTTATACAAAGAATAGATGACTGAGTTGAGATCTAATTATTTGCTCTTAGCGGGCTACTGATACTATTTATTGTATTTGGGCTGAACAATTGGTTCAGCATGGTGACAGTAGTGTGTGTGTTATTTAGTGATGCATAACATTTATTTATTATTGTATTTAGGCTGGATTATTAGTTCAGCAAGATGACAGAAGATGGATTATAATTTATTAAGTAGTGTCTGTTTAGTATTATACTATGAGTATTATTGCTCAGTGTAATTACTGCAGATGGAAATTAATTTCATTTAGATGTATGTTTGTTGTTTGTTATACTTATTATTTATTAATATAATTATGCTGTATTATTAGTTCAGCGTAGTGACTGTAGATTAAATATAATTTCATTTAAAATAATTTATTTAGATGTATGTTTGTTGTTTATTAGTATAAGCTGTATTGTTATTATTATTATTATTATTAGTTTGTGTATTGACTGCAAATAAATATAGTTTATTAACAATAAATATTTATTAGCTATTATGCTTAAGCTATGAGCTGTATTGTTATTTCAGCGCAATGGACTAAACGTGATGACTGTGACTGAGGTATAGTTTCATTTCATATAATATGTATTTATTATTTATTATTGTGTTTGAGCTGTATTTGGTTAGCGTAGTGTATGTGAACATGTATATGTTTCATTTATAGTATATATTTGTTGTTTATTTGGCTGCGTTTATGCTTAGCGTAGTGGTTGTAAATGAAATATAAGTTAATTTAGTAGTATATTTATTATTATTATTATATTTATGCTGTATTATTATATCAGCGTAATGACTGCAACTGAGATTGATTTCATTTGGGTATATGTTTATTGTCTAGGATTTTATTATTATTATTCGTGTCGTTATTTCAACGTGGTGACTGTAAGTGATATGTATATACATGTTTAGTAATGTTCATTTATTATTTGTGATTATATTTAGCTGTGTTGCTAGTGATGCCGTCCCGTAATTTGGGAGGAAGCTTGGGTAATAAGTTGAGCAGTTGAGTGTTTGCATTTTTGCACTACAGTGCTGTTATAATATGTCCAGTTCTCGTCGCGTTTTTAATACCGCTCGAATGTGAACTTTATATTTCCTTGATAGTAATTGCTCAATGATAGCTCGAGGGTAGGGTGTATCCAGTACTCGAGCATTGAGTTTCCATATAGTTGGGGGTTGTTGTAGGCTCTTATTGATTCGTGAGCTTTTACGGATCGTTATGACATTTTGGCTTAGTTTTCCATAGTTAATATTCGCTATAGGTTCAATTTTGATGTATTGGTTGGCAAGCGCACTGAGATTAAGGATATTATTGATATTGCCCGCAGATAACAGTTCCATGGCAAATAGGCCCTTAGGGCTATTATTGGGTAGATTTGCCTTTACAGGGTAGATGGTTTGGACTTCGTATCCTAGCAAAGCTAGGTCCCTGGCAATCCAGTTAATAGGTGTTTTCTTGTCGAGATAGTGTATTAGGAATTTGTATCTTTCTGGCTGATACTTCTCATGTAGGCAGTCAAGAAGCTTGACATATGAGCAGTTAGAAAGGAATTTGATTCCATTTTTTTACTCCTTCTACTGTGTACTGTCTGTCACGTATTGTGTCAATAACACAGTCGAGGAGGTATTCAAAGTCTTTACTGTAGAATTCACTAGTAGGCAGCCTCGGAGGTGTTGCACTAATTGATTGGATTGTTGATTTGTTTGCATGAATGTATTCCAGCAGCTTGAGTCTGGATATGATGTTGCGACAGGTGATCTTGATACCTCGCTGCATTGAGCTGGCGATAAAGTTGTTTGTGCCAACGGCTTTGCGGATCCCCTCTAGCATTTTCTCAAGGGAGCGACTGGAGGTAACGTAAATTGGTTTGAGCATTGGCTCAGGTTGCTGCAGAGGAGCAGGGCTCCCTTTGTTAGCAGTATTGAGGGATGTGACTGCGCCTGTGCAAAGGGCGGCAGTATCCACGTGCGTAGCCGAGATCATAGGTAAGTAGTTTGCAGGGCTACGCATATTGACTGGGGAGGGCGGAGGCTCCTGCATGGCGGCGGTGGAATTCTGTTCCGATTCAGAGTCGCTCGCGTCGGATGATTCCGAGTAGTCCGTGAGCACCTCCTGATTATCGGTATTGTTATTGATTGGATTGGGTTTGTCAGGTTTACTGACAAGTGTTGTCGTTACATTGTAAGTGATGGCTTGCTCACTTGGAGTTGGGTAGACGCTATTTGCAAAAGTTGCAGAGAGAGGCGGCTCTTTGTCTGTCTGCGATTTCTCCGTAGCGCCAGGGGATGGCGGGAGCAGATCATCTGGCGTATAGTAAACATGATAAGAAGGTAAGGTCGGGTGAGCGTGCGGAGCTACACAATTGAAGACAGACGAATGAGCCTGCTTAGTGGAGTTAGTGGTGAAAATTGGCTCTCTGGCTGTTGATATTGTAATTGCTGGAGTTGTTGTGGTGACAGTGATTGATGTAGCCGTTGCGGCGGTAGTGACTGGAGTTGGTGATTGGCTGATTGGTTGTATGTCAAACATGCCAATTACTAGCTCTCTGGGATCAGAAGGGTTTTTATAGCTATTGGGAAACATTTTTACGGTTTTCCAATTTAGGAGTTTAGATTTGCGTCGTTCTTGATGCGTGTGTAGAGATTTTGTTGTAGATCAGTGTTCTATGGATAAGTTATCGGCGCCTCATCTTGTTTGTTTATCGGCCAAAATGAGTAATTAAAGTAGCGAGCAGCGAGTAGCGATATATTTGTGTTATCAACACTAACTATCGCTGTGGTGTTTATGCATGTATGTATGCATTACTTTGCTGAGATGGTCACATTGTCTGAGGCCTTGCTTGAGGCAGCGAATTATCAGTTATTAATTTGATTATATTAATACAACTGATCAGTTATGCAGCCATATTATGATTGCTTGTGTTGTCAGTTGATTATTGTTGTTCTTGTTTGTCCTATATGGGTATAGGGAGTTGTTTGGCAGATTAATTGAATTACAATTAACTGCTTGTTAGAGTTGATATATTATTTGTTTAGGTGTTGATATTAATATAGTATAAGTTGTGTTGGATATTAAATGACATTGTTTATTGGGTTAGAAGTAATTTCTATTGGGCAAGTTCAATAGGTATTATTTGGTTAATTGGTATTCACATTTATTTATGTTGATTATTGATTGGCTAGTTAAATTGCACATTATGCATTCATGTAGGTGTGTATTTACATACCTACATGGATGCTAGTGCATTGGTGTATTTGCATTACTCACGTTAGTTGTATGTGTTGGCTGGAGCGGGGAAATGCTAGGCGGAGCGCACTAGTGTTGGAGGGGCCATAATATAAGAGAGCGACTTTTGCTCTCTTAATTTATGGGAGATCACTGAGGAGAGAGCGCACTCACACTGATATGATGCCATAAAGAGAGGAATCTGAAGGCACATTTTTTCGCACTTGTTATAAATCTGAATTTGATTTTTTCAAACGCAGATTTATTTATTAAAACACAATGCCCGAATGTAATTTCACAACACACTTGTAGCATTTTGGTTGCTTAACGTTTTGACACTAAATTGGGCATTTATTTCCACCTTTTTCCCGCACAAATGAATTTTTTCTCTTGCTTGTGATTTTCTTGCTTTCTTGCTTGTGATCACCTGATCACGAGTTCGCCACGCCGACAGTCGACCCCACAGAGCCACAACAGTGAAGCTGTGGATGTGGGGGGGGGGGAAAGCCGGGCGGTGGTTACTATTTTATTGTTGATGGCAAGCATCTTTCAATACGTATTAACTGCTTTACAGCGGGGCCCTAACTTAAAACTAATACATTTGTTTCTAGAACTAAAATTAAATCTATGGCGAGGAAGCCGCATCCTCATAGCTGGAGATAAGAGGGGTACAAACTCAGTGTATTTGCCTGTCACGTAGAGCCTAAGGAAGGCTTTGCATTTGCAAAGCCCCTTGACTCTACGCGAGAGTGCACATCCGAGCTGTCCGCCCTCATATTCCAGGAGGATGCAGCGGATTCGCGTAATGCGGTGTTGGCTGGTCAGCAATTTCAACTGATGGAGTCCTCCGCGTGTTGTCGCAGTTCAGGCGTTTTCACGTCGGGTTCCAGGAGTATAAGTAGATGAAGCCAGACAGAGAGAGGTCAGTCGCAGGTGGCTCTGCTGGCCTTACAATTGGCAGGCGTTGGGCTGCTGATGGTGATGATCCAGGTAGTAATAAAGATGGGGATTCTCCCAGCTGGCATGTCGGCCGCAGGTGGCTCTGCTGGCAATCCCTAGTTGATGTCCATTGAGGCTTCTGGTGGTCCAGTCTATGTGTCCTTCATCTGTTGTAAATAAGAAAAGAAAGGTAGGGTAAGGAGAGGAGAGAGTGCTGCCATCACTGCGGTAAGTAGTTGACAGTTGGTGAAGAAAGGGGGACAGGGGGACCGTAATAGCAGTCCCCTGGGATTGGGGGCTTCTATTATGCTATGCGGGCATGAGAGGCGGCTCAGCAGCGCTGCGGACATGCAAGTCCACAGTGGCACCACATCGCATGCCCGCGTATTGTTAAGTTAGGTCCGTGATGTCTGCTACTCGATCGTTAGCACTAGTGGTATTTTGCATATTAGCATTGCTCTCAGTGGGCGTAGTAGTTGGAGGTTGGCTATTTCTGTCAACTCTGCTCATTGTAGTGGAGTTGAGACTAGTATTATTTCTGAGGTTTACATTCGACTCATCTATATTACCAGTAGTTGTGACTGGGTTGCGCCTGTAGGATACTCTCCTTATAATGTTGTGTGGATCTGTAAGATCAACAAAGTCATCGACAATATAGTCATTATGAGCGTTATTATTTGTTCTTAGCATTGTATTGTAATTACGGCTGGGGCTAGTTCTGAGATCAAAAAATGAAGATCCATTACTAGCGTTAGTAGTTGGGTGGCGCCTGTGAGCAGCATTCCTTGTTATAGGGTGTAATTCGGAGTCAGATTCTGTTAAATCTATGGTGTCGGAGACATTAGATGTATTGTTATTAACGGCAGTATTATTATTTACTGGAATTGGCTGTGCTGTGGGCAAGTTTCTCACCTCAGAAGGAGGTGTTGGTCGCTGGATACTATTGAGAATTCTTTGCATTGCAGCAGTATTTAGGCTGACATTGTTTCGGAGATCACCAAATGATTCGTCCATATGCCAGTAGCAAGATAATGCTATAAATTATTAGTTCAGCGAGATGACAGAAGATGGAATATAACTTATTAAGTAGTGTCTGTTTATTATTTAGTACTATACTATGAGTATTATTGTTCAGTGTTATTACTGCAGATGGAAATTAATTTCATTTAGATGTATGTTTGTTGTTTGTTATACTTATTATTTATTAATATAATTATGCTGTATTATTAGTTCAGCGTAGTGACTGTAGATTAAATATAATTTCATTTAAAATAATTTATTTAGATGTATGTTTGTTGTTTATTAGTATAAGCTGTATTGTTATTATTATTATTATTATTAGTTTGTGTATTGACTGCAAATAAATATAGTTTATTAACAATAAATATTTATTAGCTATTATGCTTAAGCTATGAGCTGTATTGTTATTTCAGCGCAATGGACTAAACGTGATGACTGTGACTGAGGTATAGTTTCATTTCATATAATATGTATTTATTATTTATTATTGTGTTTGAGCTGTATTTGGTTAGCGTAGTGTATGTGAACATGTATATGTTTCATTTATAGTATATATTTGTTGTTTATTTGGCTGCGTTTATGCTTAGCGTAGTGGTTGTAAATGAAATATAAGTTAATTTAGTAGTATATTTATTATTATTATTATATTTATGCTGTATTATTATATCAGCGTAATGACTGCAACTGAGATTGATTTCATTTGGGTATATGTTTATTGTCTAGGATTTTATTATTATTATTCGTGTCGTTATTTCAACGTGGTGACTGTAAGTGATATGTATATACATGTTTAGTAATGTTCATTTATTATTTGTGATTATATTTAGCTGTGTTGCTAGTGATGCCGTCCCGTAATTTGGGAGGAAGCTTGGGTAATAAGTTGAGCAGTTGAGTGTTTGCATTTTTGCACTACAGTGCTGTTATAATATGTCCAGTTCTCGTCGCGTTTTTAATACCGCTCGAATGTGAACTTTATATTTCCTTGATAGTAATTGCTCAATGATAGCTCGAGGGTAGGGTGTATCCAGTACTCGAGCATTGAGTTTCCATATAGTTGGGGGTTGTTGTAGGCTCTTATTGATTCGTGAGCTTTTACGGATCGTTATGACATTTTGGCTTAGTTTTCCATAGTTAATATTCGCTATAGGTTCAATTTTGATGTATTGGTTGGCAAGCGCACTGAGATTAAGGATATTATTGATATTGCCCGCAGATAACAGTTCCATGGCAAATAGGCCCTTAGGGCTATTATTGGGTAGATGTGCCTTTACAGGGTAGATGGTTTGGACTTCGTATCCTAGCAAAGCTAGGTCCCTGGCAATCCAGTTAATAGGTGTTTTCTTGTCGAGATAGTGTATTAGGAATTTGTATCTTTCTGGCTGATACTTCTCATGTAGGCAGTCAAGAAGCTTGACATATGAGCAGTTAGAAAGGAATTTGATTCCATTTTTTACTCCTTCTACTGTGTACTGTCTGTCACGTATTGTGTCAATAACACAGTCGAGGAGGTATTCAAAGTCTTTACTGTAGAATTCACTAGTAGGCAGCCTCGGAGGTGTTGCACTAATTGATTGGATTGTTGATTTGTTTGCATGAATGTATTCCAGCAGCTTGAGTCTGGATATGATGTTGCGACAGGTGATCTTGATACCTCGCTGCATTGAGCTGGCGATAAAGTTGTTTGTGCCAACGGCTTTGCGGATCCCCTCTAGCATTTTCTCAAGGGAGCGACTGGAGGTAACGTAAATTGGTTTGAGCATTGGCTCAGGTTGCTGCAGAGGAGCAGGGCTCCCTTTGTTAGCAGTATTGAGGGATGTGACTGCGCCTGTGCAAAGGGCGGCAGTATCCACGTGCGTAGCCGAGATCATAGGTAAGTAGTTTGCAGGGCTACGCATATTGACTGGGGAGGGCGGAGGCTCCTGCATGGCGGCGGTGGAATTCTGTTCCGATTCAGAGTCGCTCGCGTCGGATGATTCCGAGTAGTCCGTGAGCACCTCCTGATTATCGGTATTGTTATTGATTGGATTGGGTTTGTCAGGTTTACTGACAAGTGTTGTCGTTACATTGTAAGTGATGGCTTGCTCACTTGGAGTTGGGTAGACGCTATTTGCAAAAGTTGCAGAGAGAGGCGGCTCTTTGTCTGTCTGCGATTTCTCCGTAGCGCCAGGGGATGGCGGGAGCAGATCATCTGGCGTATAGTAAACATGATAAGAAGGTAAGGTCGGGTGAGCGTGCGGAGCTACACAATTGAAGACAGACGAATGAGCCTGCTTAGTGGAGTTAGTGGTGAAAATTGGCTCTCTGGCTGTTGATATTGTAATTGCTGGAGTTGTTGTGGTGACAGTGATTGATGTAGCCGTTGCGGCGGTAGTGACTGGAGTTGGTGATTGGCTGATTGGTTGTATGTCAAACATGCCAATTACTAGCTCTCTGGGATCAGAAGGGTTTTTATAGCTATTGGGAAACATTTTTACGGTTTTCCAATTTAGGAGTTTAGATTTGCGTCGTTCTTGATGCGTGTGTAGAGATTTTGTTGTAGATCAGTGTTCTATGGATAAGTTATCGGCGCCTCATCTTGTTTGTTTATCGGCCAAAATGAGTAATTAAAGTAGCGAGCAGCGAGTAGCGATATATTTGTGTTATCAACACTAACTATCGCTGTGGTGTTTATGCATGTATGTATGCATTACTTTGCTGAGATGGTCACATTGTCTGAGGCCTTGCTTGAGGCAGCGAATTATCAGTTATTAATTTGATTATATTAATACAACTGATCAGTTATGCAGCCATATTATGATTGCTTGTGTTGTCAGTTGATTATTGTTGTTCTTGTTTGTCCTATATGGGTATAGGGAGTTGTTTGGCAGATTAATTGAATTACAATTAACTGCTTGTTAGAGTTGATATATTATTTGTTTAGGTGTTGATATTAATATAGTATAAGTTGTGTTGGATATTAAATGACATTGTTTATTGGGTTAGAAGTAATTTCTATTGGGCAAGTTCAATAGGTATTATTTGGTTAATTGGTATTCACATTTATTTATGTTGATTATTAATTGGCTAGTTAAATTGCACATTATGCATTCATGTAGGTGTGTATTTACATACCTACATGGATGCTAGTGCATTGGTGTATTTGCATTACTCACGTTAGTTGTATGTGTTGGCTGGAGCGGGGAAATGCTAGGCGGAGCGCACTAGTGTTGGAGGGGCCATAATATAAGAGAGCGACTTTTGCTCTCTTAATTTATGGGAGATCACTGAGGAGAGAGCGCACTCACACTGATATGATGCCATAAAGAGAGGAATCTGAAGGCACATTTTTTCGCACTTGTTATAAATCTGAATTTGATTTTTTCAAACGCAGATTTATTTATTAAAACACAATGCCCGAATGTAATTTCACAACACACTTGTAGCATTTTTGTTGCTTAACGTTTTGACACTAAATTGGGCATTTATTTCCACCTTTTTCCCGCACAAATGAATTTTTTCTCTTTTCTTGCTTTTCTTTTTTCTTGCTTGTGATCAACTGACCACGGGTTTCGCCACACCGTTATAACCGGAATTCGACCCCACATAGCCCTAGCAATTAAGCTAAGGATGTGGGGGGGGGGAAACCGGGCGATGGTTACTTTTTATTCTTTGATTATACAATCTTTAGAATCGTGTTAACTGCTATAAAGCGGATCCCTACTTAAAACTATACAATTTTTATTGTAAACTTAAATCTATCTAGCATTAGCTAGTGACGAGTAGGCCGATCCACATATCTAGAGATGTGAGGGGTACAGGCTCAGCGCATTTGCCTCCCACGTTGCACCTAAGGCAGGCTTAGCTTGGCAAAGCCCCTTGATCCAACGCAGGAGTGCACATCCGAGTAGTCCACCCTCACATTCCAGGTAGATGTCCGGGGCGCATGAAGCGGTATTGGTTGGTCTGCTGACAATGGAGTCTTCCGAGTGTTGTGTAGGTAGGCGTACACGTCAGATTCCGGGGTGAAGGTGGGTCCAGCGAGAGGGAAGTTGGCCGCAAGAGACTCTGCTGGTGATCCAATGATGTATGGGACGAGGATCAGCAAAGGATAGTTAGCCGCAGGTGGCCCTGCTGTCACTCCTATTGGCTGCTAAGTTGATTAGAGATGAGTTGCTACAGCACTGGATAGTTAGCCGCAGGTGGCCCTGCTGGCAATCCCAGATTGACGACCTTGAGGCTCCTGGTGGTCCAGTCAATATGTGCTGCGTCTGCTGTAAGAAAGAGAAGAAGAAGAGTTTTGCCAGAGCTGCAATATGCAGGTGACAGTTATTGGGATAAGGGGCAGGGAGATTATATGTTGGCGTATCCCTGGGATTGGGATCTATATAGAGTTGCAGTGTGTATCTGCGAGATATATGGACAATGTCAGACAAGCATTTATTAAATAAAGCATAAATAAGCTTGTCGAGTTAATATTTGATCTGTAGGCTAGGTGTTGGTTGCCAATTTGTCGCGATAATTGTTGAATAATTCTTTAAGAAGAGATGACTGGGGAATAATGTTTGTTACCATATAAATCTTATTTATTTATTATTATGTTGAGCTGAATTGTTCAGCATAATGACTGCAAATGAAAGAATAGATGAATATAATTTCATCAGGATGGTAATTTATTGCTTATTACATAGTATGAGTTGTATTGTTGTCTATCGTAGTGGCTGTAGCAGAAATATATTTATTTCATAGACTACTAGTTATTATTTATGTATTATTATTATAACTGAGCTGTATTTAGTTTAGCGTGGTGATTGTGAATGAGATATGCTATCATTCGAGAAATATTATTATCATTTTATTATAATAGTGAGCTGCATTTAAGAGTCAGCATATTGACTGCCAATGGAGTTGTTTCCATTTAATCTGTTTACTTGTTATTTATTACTACATTTAATGTGTATATATGCTGATATTTATACATATAATATATTTATAATGTACTGTACTGTTGTTACAGTGTAGTGACTGTAATGAGATTTGATTTGATGGATATTTATTACTAATTGTGTTATTTGTGTTTATGCTGTATCATTTATTAATGTTCAGCGTAATGTCTGTAAATGAGTGTATTTTCATTTAATGTATGCTTAGCTGCACTATCTTGCAGGCATAACTTGTATGAAATATATTTTATTTATTGGCATGCATTCTGCAAATATTTTCAATGAAGTAGTTTTATTTACTATGTATATTTATTATTTATAAAATAATAATAGTGACAGCAATTTAAATTTGATTTCATTTAATAATGTATATTTAAGTAAATAAATATTGAGGTAATTTACCATATTGACTTGTTATTTATATTTTATATGTTAGTTTGCAGCAGCTGCGCAGTATAAGAGTACACTGCTAGAGTGGTATTGACAGGTATGCGTATATACACGCACACGTTTGTGTGCATGTTGCGTCGTTGACGCTTGAGTGCTGCGAATTTGTGAATTTTCACTCAAACAGATCACTCAAGTATGCAGAGTTGTATATTATTTATATTAATAATAATAATAATAATAATTTAAATAAATTTTATTAATATCATTATTTAGATAAGGTAAAATTTCATATATATATATATATATGATATTTGAGCTGAGCTATTAGTTCAGCGTATTGGCAGTAAATGAAAAGTGATTTCATTTAATAGTATATATTTAGGTGGATAAATATTGAGGCAAAGTTGCCATGTTGACTTGTTATTTGTTTGTTTGCTTGTCTGCAGCAATTACGCCGCATCAAGGTTCACTGTTTAAAGTGGTATTGACTGGTAAGCACATGTATATGCATACATGTGTATGTGTGTCGCGTCCCACCGGACGCTTGAGTGCTTTGGGTTTTCGTCCAGAATCACACAGTCGCGCTCTTTGAGCATTTGCGTTACGTACATTTGTATGTAAATTAATGTGGATGAGGATGAGAAAGCTCATGAGTGGAAGTGTGTATACATATGTATGTATTATCTGAGCGGGAGAGCTCGAATCACAAGCACAAGAAAAAGAGCGAAAAAGAGAGGGATGGCATGTATGCAGTGCATACTAATTGACTGGAGCTGCTGCTCTTATGCACAGGTGCTTATGGGGAGAGAGAGTCACTCACACTATTACAGCGCCATCAAGAGAGCGAGTTTTTTGCTTCTTATGGCAATGCTGTATTTTTCACGACACTTTTAATAAATATTTAAAACACTATTTATTAAATTATTAACAATGCCCGGACATGTCTTTCACAATACACTTGTTTAGCTTTCGCTACTGAACGTTTTGACACTACTTTGGGCAATTAATTCGGCGTATTAACCGAGGAATTTAATTATTTTCAGGAGTTTTTCTTGCTTGTGATTTTCTATCTTTTTCTTTCTTGCTTGTGATCACCTGATCACGAGTTCGCCACGCCGACAGTCGACCGCACAGAGCCACAACAATGAAGCTGTGGATGTGGGGGGGGGAAAGCCGGACGGTGGTTACTACTTTATTGTTGATGGCAAGCATCTTTCAATACGTGTTAACTGCTATACAGCGGGGCCCTAACTTAGAACTAATACATTTGTATCTAAAACTAATTTATATCTATGGCGAGGAAGCCGCATCCTCATAGCTGGAGATATGGGGGGTACAAACTCAGTGTATTTGCCTGTCACGTAGAGCCTAAGGAAGGCTTTGCATTTGCAAAGCCCCTTGACACTACGCGAGAGTGCACATCCGAGCTGTTCACCCTCATATTCCAGGAGGATGCGGCAAATTCGCAAAGTGCGGCGTTGGCTGGTCAGCAAAGCTGACTGTTGGATCCTACGCGCATTGTGGCAAAGCGATCCAGGGGTGATGAGATATGAGTGAATCCAGCGAGAGAGAAGTGAGCCGCCGGTGTCTCTGCTGGCATTCCGATTGGTAGACGATGTCTGCTGATGGTGGTGATCATCCAGGTAGCGTAGAGTTGATGCCTCAGCTGGATTGTCGGCCGCAGGTGGCCCTGCTGGTATTCCGATCGGCTGCTGAAGATGAATTTGGTGGCCCAATAGGATAATAAAGTTGGGGATGCTCCCAGCTGGCATGTCAGCCGCAGGTGGCTCTGCTGGCAATCCCTTGTTGACGGCTTCTGGCGATCCAGTCCATATGTGCTGCGTCTGCTGAAAGAAAAGAAGAGAAGATTGTTGCCAGAGCTGCAAGATGCAGGTAGCGATTATTGGAAAGGGGCAGGGAGATTGTATGTTGGAATGTCCCTGGGATTGGGATCTTTAGATTTGCAGTGTGTGACTGCGAGATTTCAGGACGCTGACTGACAAGTATTTATTTAAATAAAGTTTAAATAAAGTTTGTCGTGTTAATGCTTGATCTGTAGGCTAGGTGCTGTTTTGCATTGTATTGTTGAATTAGTTCTTTATACAAAGAATAGATGACTGAGTTGAGATCTAATTATTTGCTCTTAGCGGGCTACTGATACTATTTATTTTTTTTTTTTTTGTAATAAAGTTTGTATTTATTTATATTACCCAAGGGGGCAACTTATAAATATTAGTGACATATTTTGTATTAAACCTAGCTTAAAAATAAATTAAATTAAAAATGTTTAAAAAAAAAATAGTGGATAATATATAATACAGATGTGGTAACATGCGTGGAGATTGAGTTTGATAATAGATAATAATTGATGGATG
Organism: Zaprionus camerounensis; assembly: GCA_018904165.1. NCBI lineage: Eukaryota > Metazoa > Arthropoda > Insecta > Diptera > Drosophilidae > Zaprionus > Zaprionus camerounensis. The sequence continues at coordinate 66,734 of JAEIFS010000380.1, forward strand.
GGCGGGTAACAATGGAGTGGTTGATTTGGTGGCAATATATAGATGGCGATGTGAGTGTGCAGCAGTTTTGGCAGTATGTATGTGCGGTTGTTTTGACGACTTATAAGCGATGAGGTGTTGGTATTGCCAGAGCCAATATTGATTATTATGGCTTGCCGGCAGGTCCACATAAGCACCGTGACTGTTAGTCTGTTGTGGCACGATGCAGTCAAAGCATGGCTTGGTGACTAGAACCAGTTGCGAATTAAGTGCTAGATATTAGCCCCAAACAGGCGATAAGGCAGGGTGCAGAATTAACATAGTTGGACTGCTTGGATCTGCACTGCTTCGGCATAAGAGTTGTTGCTGCTGTTGATGTTGCTGCTCTTGCTTCCGCAATCGACTGCTCCATTATTATCAGCTAAATCCTACAATTAATTGCTATTTAAATTATTAGTTAACCTATGTTAGTAATGGCCTTTTTTTATTAGTTATTATTTTTTTGCATGTGTATTTTTTTGGAGTATATTTTTTTTTTGCATTAGTTTAATTTTTTAATTTATATATTTTTTGTTTGTATTGGCCTTTTGTTTTTTAAAATATCATTAATTGTTAGTGTCCTTAAAGTAGTTTACAATATTTTATTACATAAAATTATTTTAATATATTAATTAATACTAGTTAAGATCTAGGCAGTGGAAAGTAATGTTGACCAGGTTTGTTGTCCAGTGTAGTTCGCGCAGTGTTGAGAAATTGCTTGGGGAGTTGCCAGTAGGTGGCCGATTGGTTGTTGTCTCGGCTAGCTGCGACCTATCGATAGCATCGCATAGGCGCAGTGTTGTATTTGGTGGTGTAATTTGTGCGTATCAGCCAGCTTTTTTTAGTAAGCTACTTGCCACGCTGAGTTGCATCAGGAGAAATCGACTCCACAGAGTTGTATGAGCGATAGGTGAGGAGCACCAGCAAAGTTTAAGTGAGTAGTTAATATTTTTATAAATTAATAAATTATTGTTATATATTATCATTTTTTGTTAAATTGCAGGTGGTTGACGGCTGGGGAGCATACTTTGGAGAGCGACGCATATGCAGGAGTAGATATGGCACGTGTGGTGTTATGGATGATGTGAGTGTGATATGTGTGTGCATTGTGTTGTGATGGAATTTGCGGCGGCATGCGTGGGGTAGGTGTGTAATTGTGTGTTAGCGTATGTTATGCTAGTGTGCGACATTTATGAGAGTTTGCGATTTATGATTATGTTATTTGTTATTATTTATGTTAATTATTTGTTATTAATGTTGTATATATATTTTTTGTTTTTCAGGAAGCCGGTGAGTGGCTCGAGGCAGCAGATGGCGTTGACGTAGGCAAGCGGAGAGACTCCAGAGTGGGTAAGTGTAACATTGTGGAGTTGCGTTGTTGTTTTTAATTTGTGTTTGTTTATTTTCAGCGGCATGCAGAGCTGACGAACCGTGTCAGGAGAGGCAATCAACGAGGACAGTATATTAGTTGTTTTAAATGTGATATTTGCGTGTTTTAATTCTTTTGTTTATATTTTTCTTTGCAGGTGGCGACGACTGGAGGACGTTTCTGGAGTGCTGCGCATTTGCATATGGCTGGAAGACGACGCTGGAGGACGTCTATAATGAAGTTTCGGCGGCAATAGATGCATCTCTCGGTGGTGGATGGCGTTGGCAGAGGCAGGCGGAAAGACTGCTGAGTGGGTAAGTGTAGCATTGTGGAGTTGCGTTGTTGTTTTTAATTAGTGTTTGTTTGTTTTCAGTGGCATGCACGGCTGACGAGTTGTGTCAGGCAGGAAAGGCGCTGAGGGCAGTATATTAAATTGTTTTATTTGTGATATTTGTGTAATTTAATCGTTTATCTTTTTGTTTTTCTTTGCAGGTGTCGGCGACTGGTGGACGTTTCTGGAGTGTATGCACATTTGCATATGACTGGAAGACGACGTTGGAGGACGCCTACGTATGCGGAGACGGCGGCAAAATGTACGTCTCGTGGCAGCAGATGGCGTTGGCGGTGGCAAGTGGAGAGACTCCGGAGTGGGTAAGTGTAGAATTGTGAAGTTGTGTTATTGTTTTTAATTGATGTTTGTTTTTTTTTCAGCGGCATGCAGAGCTGACGAACCGTTTGAGGCAAGGTAGTCAACGAGGAGAGTATATTAGTTGTTTTGAGTGTGATATTTGTGTGTTTTAATTCTTTGTTTTTCATTTTCTTTGCAGGTGGCGACGACTGGAGGACGTTTCTGGAGTGCTGCGCATTTGCATATGGCTGGAAGACGACGTTGGAGGACGCCTACATTGCGGAGACGGCGGCAAGAAGTACGTCTCGTGGCAGCGGATGGCATTGACGGAGGCAAGTGGAGAGACTCCAGAGTGGGTAAGTGTATCATTGTGGAGTTGTGTTATTGTTTGTAATTTGTGTTTGTTTGTTTTCAGATTGAATGCAGAGCTGACGAACCGTGTCGGCAGAGCAAGCATTGAGGATAGTTTATTAATTGTTTTATTTGTGATATTAGTATGTTTTAATTCTTTTGTTTTTTTTTTTCTTTGCAGGTGGCGACGACTGGAGGACGTTTCTGGAGTGCTGTGCGTTTGAATGTGACTGGAAGACGACGTTGGAGGACGCTTACTTTGCGCAGAAGGCGGCAATAAGTACGTCCCGTGGTGGCGGATGGCGTTGGCGGAGGCATGTGGAGAGAATCCAGGCTGGGTAAGTGTATCATTGTGGAGTTGTGTTATTGTTTTTGATTTGTGTTTGTTTGTTTTCAGCGGCATGCAGAGCTGACGAAATCGTGTCGAGCAACGCAAGCAACGAGGATAGTATATTAGTTGTTTTAAGATGTGATTTTTGTGTGTTTTAATTCTGTTGTTTTTCTTTTTCTTTACAGGTGGCGACGACTGGACGTTTCTGGAGTGCTATGTGTTTGCATATGACTGGAGGACGACGCTGGAGGACGTCTATAATGAAGATTCGACGGCATTAGATGCATCTCTCGGAGGTGGATGGCGTTGGCAGAGGCAAGCGGAAAGACTGCAGAGTGGGTAAGTGTATCATTGTGGAGTTGCGTTGTTGATTTTAATTAGTGTTTTGTTTATTTTCAGGTGCATGCGGGGCTGACGAACTGTGTCCGGCAAAATAAGCATTGAGGATAGTTTGTTAATTGTTTTATTTATGATATTTGTATGTTTAATCCTTTTGTATTTGTTTTTCTTTGCAGGTGGCGACGGCTGGAGGACGTTTCTGGAGTGCTGTGCGTTTGGATATGACTGGAGGACGACATTGGAGGACGCTTACTTTTCGCAGGAGGCGGCAAGAAGTACGTCTCGTGGCAGCGGATGGCGTTGGCGGAGGCAAGTGGAAAAGCTCCAGACTGGGTAAGTGTATCATTGTGGAGTTGTGTTATTGTTTTTAATTTGTGTTTGTTTGTTTTCAGCGGCATGCAGAGCTGACGAAATCATGTTGAGCAACGCAAGCAACGAGGATAGTATATGAGTTGTTTTAAGATGTGATATTTGTGTGTTTTAATTGTGTTGTTTTTCTTTTTCTTTACAGGTGGCGACGACTGGACGTTTCTGGAGTGCTATGTGTTTGCATATGACTGGAGGACGACGCTGGAGGACGTCTATAATGAAGATTCGGCGGCATTAGATGCATCTCTCGGAGGTGGATGGCGTTGGCAGAGGCAAGCGGAAAGACTGCAGAGTGGGTAAGTGTATCATTGTGGAGTTGCGTTGTTGATTTTAATTAGTGTTTTGTTTATTTTCAGGTGCATGCGGGGCTGACAAACTGTGTCCGGCAAAACAAGCATTGAGGATAGTTTGTAAATTGTTTTATTTGTGATATTTGTATGTTTAATCCTTTTGTGTTTGTTTTTCTTTGCAGGTGGCGACGGCTGGAGGACGTTTCTGGAGTGCTGTGCGTTTGGATATGACCAGAGGACGACATTGGAGGACGCTTACTTTTCGTAGAAGGCGGCAAGAAGTACGTCTCGTGGCAGCGGATGGCGTTGTCGGAGGCAAGTGGAAAAGCTCCAGACTGGGTAAGTGTATCATTGTGGAGTTGTGTTATTGTTTTTAATTTGTGTTTGTTTTCAGCGGCATGCAGAGCTGACGAAATCGTGTCGAGCAACGCAATTTTTTTTTTGAATAAAGTTTGTATTTATTTATATTACCCAAGGGGGCAACTTATAAATATTAGTGACATATTTTGTATTAAACCTAGCTTAAAAAATAAATTAAAATTAAAAATGTTTAAAAAAATAGTGGATAATATATAATACAGAAGTGGGAACAAGCGTGGGGATTGGGTTTGAATAGATAATAATTGATGGATGGGCGGGTAACAATGGAGTGGTTTGTTTTGGTGGCAATATATAGATGGCGATATGTATGTGCAGCAGTTTTGGCAGTAAATTATAGCGTTGTTTTGGCAATTTGTAAGCGATGAGGTGTTGGTATTGCCAGAGCCAATATTGATTATTATGGCTTGCCGGCAGGTCCACATAAGCACCGTGACTGTTAGTCTGTTGTGGCACGATGCAGTCAAAGCATGGCTTGGTGACTAGAACCAGTTGTGAATTAAGTGCTAGATATTAGTCCCAAACAGGCGATAAGGCAGGGTGCAGAATTAACATAGTTGGACTGCTTGGATCTGCACTGCTTCTGCATAAAAGTTGTTGCTGCTGTTGATGTTGCTGCTCTTGCTTCCGAAATCGACTGCTCCATTATTATCAGCTAAATCCTACAATTAATTGCTATTAAATTATTAGTTAACCTATGTTAGTAATGGCCTTTTTTTTGTTTAGTTATTATTTTATTTTTTGTATGTATTTTTTGGAGTATTTTTTTGCATTAGTTTAATTTTTTTTATTTTAATTTATATATTTTTTGTTTGCATTGGCCTTTTTTTTTTTTAAAATATCATTAATTGTTAGTGTCCTTAAAGTAGTTTACAATATTTTATTACATAAAATTATTTTAATATATTAATTAATACTAGTTAAAATCTAGGCAGTGGAAAGTAATGTTGACCAGGTTTGTTGTCCAGTGTAGATTGTTCCGTGTTGAAAAGTTGCTTGGGGAGTTGCCAGTAGGTGGCCGATTGGTTCTTGTCTCGGCTAGCTGCGACCTATCGATAGCATCGCATAGGCGCAGTGTTGTAAATGGTGGTGTAATTTGTGCGTATCAGCCAGCTTTTTTTAGTAAGCTACTTGCCACGCTGAGTTGCATCAGGAGAAATCGACTCCACAGAGTTGTATGAGCGATAGGTGAGGAGCAGCAGCAAAGTTTAAGTAAGTAGTTAATATTTTTATAAATTAATAAATTATTGTTATATATTATCATTTTTTGTTAAATTGCAGGTGGTTGACGGCTGGGGAGCATACTTTGGAGAGCGACGCATATGCAGGAGTAGATATGGCACGTGTGGTGTTATGGATGATGTGAGTGTGATATGTGTGTGCATTGTGTTGTGATGGAATTTGCGGCGGCATGCGTGGGGTAGGTGTGTAATTGTGTGTTAGCGTATGTTATGCTAGTGTGCGACATTTATGAGAGTTTGCGATTTATGATTATGTTATTTGTTATTATTTATGTTAATTATTTGTTATTAATGTTGTATATATATTTTTTTGTTTTTCAGGAAGCCGGTGAGTAGCTCGAGGCAGCAGATGGCGTTGACGGAGGCAAGCGGAGAGACTCCAGAGTGGGTAAGTGTAACATTGTGGAGTTGCGTTGTTGTTTTTAATTTGTGTTTGTTTATTTTCAGCGGCATGCAGAGCTGACGAACCGTGTCAGGAGAGGCAATCAACGAGGACAGTATATTAGTTGTTTTAAATGTGATATTTGCGTGTTTTAATTCTTTTGTTTATATTTTTCTTTGCAGGTGGCGACGACTGGAGGACGTTTCTGGAGTGCTGCGCATTTGCATATGGCTGGAAGACGACGCTGGAGGACGTCTGTAATGAAGTTTCGGCGGCAATAGATGCATCTCTCGGTGGTGGATGGCGTTGGCAGAGGCAGGCGGAAAGACTGCTGAGTGGGTAAGTGTAGCATTGTGGAGTTGCGTTGTTGTTTTTAATTAGTGTTTGTTTGTTTTCAGTGGCATGTACGGCTGACGAGTTGTGTCAGGCAGGAAAGGCGCTGAGGGCAGTATATTAAATTGTTTTATTTGTGATATTTGTGTAATTTAATCGTTTATCTTTTTGTTTTTCTTTGCAGGTGTCGGCGACTGGAGGACGTTTCTGGAGTGTTGCACATTTGCATATGACTGGAAGACGACGTTGGAGGACGCCTACGTATGCGGAGACGGCGGCAAAATGTACGTCTCGTGGCAGCAGATGGCGTTGGCGGTGGCAAGTGGAGAGACTCCGGAGTGGGTAAGTGTAGAATTGTGAAGTTGTGTTATTGTTTTTAATTGATGTTTGTTTATTTTCAGCGGCATGCAGAGCTGACGAACCGTTTGAGGCAAGGTAATCAACGAGGAGAGTATATTAGTTGTTTTGAGTGTGATATTTGTGTGTTTTAATTCTTTGTTTTTCACTTTCTTTGCAGGTGGCGACGACTGGAGGACGTTTCTGGAGTGCTGTGCGTTTGGATATGGCTGGAAGACGACGTTGGAGGACGCCTACATTGCAGAGACGGCGGCAAGAAGTACGTCTCGTGGCAGCGGATGGCATTGACGGAGGCAAGTGGAGAGACTCCAGAGTGGGTAAGTGTATCATTGTGGAGTTGTGTTATTGTTTGTAATTTGTGTTTGTTTGTTTTCAGATTGAATGCAGAGCTGACGAACCGTGTCGGCAGAGCAAGCATTGAGGATAGTTTATTAATTGTTTTATTTGTGATATTAGTATGTTTTAATTCTTTTGTTTTTCTTTTTCTTTGCAGGTGGCGACGACTGGAGGACGTTTCTGGAGTGCTGTGCGTTTGAATGTGACTGGAAGACGACGTTGGAGGACGCTTACTTTGCGCAGAAGGCGGCAATAAGTACGTCCCGTGGTGGCGGATGGCGTTGGCGGAGGCATGTGGAGAGAATCCAGACTGGGTAAGTGTATCATTGTGGAGTTGTGTTATTGTTTTTGATTTGTGTTTGTTTGTTTTCAGCGGCATGCAGAGCTGGCGAAATCGTGTCGAGCAACGCAAGCAACGAGGATAGTATATTAGTTGTTTTAAGATGTGGTTTTTGTGTGTTTTAATTCTGTTGTTTTTTTTTTCTTTACAGGTGGCGACGACTGGACGTTTCTGGAGTGCTATGCGTTTGCATATGACTGGAGGACGACGCTGGAGGACGTCTATAATGAAGATTCGACGGCATTAGATGCATCTCTCGGAGGTGGATGGCGTTGGCAGAGGCAAGCGGAAAGACTGCAGAGTGGGTAAGTGTATCATTGTGGGGTTGCGTTGTTGATTTTAATTAGTGTTTTGTTTATTTTCAGGTGCATGCGGGGCTGACGAACTGTGTCCGGCAAAATAAGCATTGAGGATAGTTTGTTAATTGTTTTATTTATGATATTTGTATGTTTAATCCTTTTGTATTTGTTTTTCTTTGCAGGTGGCGACGGCTGGAGGACGTTTCTGGAGTGCTGTGCGTTTGGATATGACCGGAGGACGACATTGGAGGACGCTTACTTTTCGTAGAAGGCGGCAAGAAGTACGTCTCGTGGCAGCGGATGGCGTTGGCGGAGGCAAGTGGAAAAGCTCCAGACTGGGTAAGTGTATCATTGTGGAGTTGTGTTATTGTTTTAAATTTGTGTTTGTTTTCAGCGGCATGCAGAGCTGACGAAATCGTGTCGAGCAACGCAAGCAACGAGGATAGTATATTAGTTGTTTTAAGATGTGATTTTTGTGTGTTTTAATTCTGTTGTTTTTCTTTTTCTTTACAGGTGGCGACGACTGGACGTTTCTGGAGTGCTATGTGTTTGCATATGACTGGAGGACGACGCTGGAGGACGTCTATAATGAAGAATTCGGCGGCATAAGATGCATCTCTCGGAGGTGGATGGCGTTGGCAGAGGCAAGCGGAAAGACTGCAGAGTGGGTAAGTGTATCATTGTGGAGCTGCGTTGTTGATTTTAATTAGTGTTTTGTTTATTTTCAGGTGCATGCGGGGCTGACGAACTGTGTCCGGCAAAATAAGCATTGAGGATAGTTTGTTAATTGTTTTATTTATGATATTTGTATGTTTAATCCTTTTGTATTTGTTTTTCTTTGCAGGTGGCGACGGCTGGAGGACGTTTCTGGAGTGCTGTGCGTTTGGATATGACCGGAGGACGACATTGGAGGACGCTTACTTTTCGCAGGAGGCGGCAAGAAGTACGTCTCGTGGCAGCGGATGGCGTTGGCGGAGGCAAGTGGAAAAGCTCCAGACTGGGTAAGTGTATCATTGTGGAGTTGTGTTATTGTTTTTAATTTGTGTTTGTTTGTTTTCAGCGGCATGCAGAGCTGACGAAATCATGTTGAGCAACGCAAGCAACGAGGATAGTATATGAGTTGTTTTAAGATGTGATATTTGTGTGTTTTAATTGTGTTGTTTTTCTTTTTCTTTACAGGTGGCGACGACTGGACGTTTCTGGAGTGCTATGTGTTTGCATATGACTGGAGGACGACGCTGGAGGACGTCTATAATGAAGATTCGGCTGCATTAGATGCATCTCTCGGAGGTGGATGGCGTTGGCAGAGGCAAGCGGAAAGACTGCAGAGTGGGTAAGTGTAGTATTGTGAAGTTGCGTTGTTGTTTTTAATTTGTGTTTTGTTTATTTTCAGGTGCATGCGGGGCTGACGAACTGTGTCCGGCAAGACAAGCATTGAGGATAGTTTGTTAATTGTTTTATTTGTGATATTCGTATGTTTTAATCCTTTTGTATATGTTTTTCTTTGCAGATGGCGACGGCTGGAGGACGTTTCTGGAGTGCTGTGCGTTTGGATATGACCGGAGGACGACATTGGAGGACGCTTACTTTTCGTAGAAGGCGGCAAGAAGTACGTCTCGTGGCAGCGGATGGCGTTGGCGGAGGCAAGTGGAAAAGCTCCAGACTGGGTAAGTGTATCATTGTGGAGTTGTGTTATTGTTTTAAATTTGTGTGTTTGTTTTCAGCGGCATGCAGAGCTGACGAAATCGTGTCGAGCAACGCAAGCAACGAGGATAGTATATTAGTTGTTTTAAGATGTGATTTTTGTGTGTTTTAATTCTGTTGTTTTTCTTTTTCTTTACAGGTGGCGACGACTGGACGTTTCTGGAGTGCTATGTGTTTGCATATGACTGGAGGACGACGCTGGAGGACGTCTATAATGAAGAATTCGGCGGCATAAGATGCACTCTCGGAGGTGGATGGCGTTGGCAGAGGCAAGCGGAAAGACTGCAGAGTGGGTAAGTGTATCATTGTGGAGCTGCGTTGTTGATTTTAATTAGTGTTTTGTTTATTTTCAGGTGCATGCGGGGCTGACGAACTGTGTCCGGCAAAATAAGCATTGAGGATAGTTTGTTAATTGTTTTATTTATGATATTTGTATGTTTAATCCTTTTGTATTTGTTTTTCTTTGCAGGTGGCGACGGCTGGAGGACGTTTCTGGAGTGCTGTGCGTTTGGATATGACCGGAGGACGACATTGGAGGACGCTTACTTTTCGTAGAAGGCGGCAAGAAGTACGTCTCGTGGCAGCGGATGGCGTTGGCGGAGGCAAGTGGAAAAGCTCCAGACTGGGTAAGTGTATCATTGTGGAGTTGTGTTATTGTTTTTAAATTTGTTGTTTGTTTTCAGCGGCATGCAGAGCTGACGAAATCGTGTCGAGCAACGCAAGCAACGAGGATAGTATATTAGTTGTTTTAAGATGTGATTTTTGTGTGTTTTAATTCTGTTGTTTTTCTTTTTCTTTACAGGTGGCGACGACTGGACGTTTCTGGAGTGCTATGTGTTTGCATATGACTGGAGGACGACGCTGGAGGACGTCTATAATGAAGAATTCGGCGGCATAAGATGCATCTCTCGGAGGTGGATGGCGTTGGCAGAGGCAAGCGGAAAGACTGCAGAGGGGTAAGTGTATCATTGTGGAGCTGCGTTGTTGATTTTAATTAGTGTTTTGTTTATTTTCAGGTGCATGCGGGGCTGACGAACTGTGTCCGGCAAAATAAGCATTGAGGATAGTTTGTTAATTGTTTTATTTATGATATTTGTATGTTTAATCCTTTTGTATTTGTTTTTCTTTGCAGGTGGCGACGGCTGGAGGACGTTTCTGGAGTGCTGTGCGTTTGGATATGACCGGAGGACGACATTGGAGGACGCTTACTTTTCGCAGGAGGCGGCAAGAAGTACGTCTCGTGGCAGCGGATGGCGTTGGCGGAGGCAAGTGGAAAAGCTCCAGACTGGGTAAGTGTATCATTGTGGAGTTGTGTTATTGTTTTTAATTTGTGTTTGTTTGTTTTCAGCGGCATGCAGAGCTGACGAAATCATGTTGAGCAACGCAAGCAACGAGGATAGTATATGAGTTGTTTTAAGATGTGATATTTGTGTGTTTTAATTGTGTTGTTTTTCTTTTTCTTTACAGGTGGCGACGACTGGACGTTTCTGGAGTGCTATGTGTTTGCATATGACTGGAGGACGACGCTGGAGGACGTCTATAATGAAGATTCGGCTGCATTAGATGCATCTCTCGGAGGTGGATGGCGTTGGCAGAGGCAAGCGGAAAGACTGCAGAGTGGGTAAGTGTAGTATTGTGAAGTTGCGTTGTTGTTTTTAATTTGTGTTTTGTTTATTTTCAGGTGCATGCGGGGCTGACGAACTGTGTCCGGCAAGACAAGCATTGAGGATAGTTTGTTAATTGTTTTATTTGTGATATTCGTATGTTTTAATCCTTTTGTATATGTTTTTCTTTGCAGGTGGCGACGGCTGGAGGACGTTTCTGGAGTGCTGTGCGTTTGGATATGACCGGAGGACGACATTGGAGGACGCTTACTTTTTCGTAGAAGGCGGCAAGAAGTACGTTTCGTGGCAGCGGATGGCGTTGGCGGAGGCAAGTGGAAAAGCTCCAGACTGGGTAAGTGTATCATTGTGGAGTTGTGTTATTGTTTTAAATTTGTGTTTGTTTTCAGCGGCATGCAGAGCTGACGAAATCGTGTCGAGCAACGCAAGCAACGAGGATAGTATATTAGTTGTTTTAAGATGTGATTTTGTGTGTTTTTAATTCTGTTGTTTTTCTTTTTCTTTACAGGTGGCGACGACTGGACGTTTCTGGAGTGCTATGTGTTTGCATATGACTGGAGGACGACGCTGGAGGACGTCTATAATGAAGAATTCGGCGGCATAAGATGCATCTCTCGGAGGTG
>JAEIFS010000383.1:0-39898 GCA_018904165.1 Zaprionus camerounensis
GACTATCTTTATCAATATAAGTCAAAATATCAAAATTCTAAATTTTGAAAAATTTAGAAAATGTAATGGGGGACCCGTATCATAAATTTACACCTAAATTAAGGGTTTTTCTTCGTTATTTTCTACAATCTTCATCGCAAAGACTTTTCGAAGGACATTTTATACTACTTATTACTAGCTTTATCAATTTAAGTCAAAATATCAAAATTCTAAATTTTGAAAAATTTTGAAAATGTTGTAATGGGGGACCCTTATCACAAATTTACACCTAAATTAAGGGTTTTTCTTCGATATTTTCCACAATTTTCATCGCAAAGACTTTTCGAAGGACATTTTATACTACTTATTACTAGCTTTATCAATTTAAGTCAAAATATCAAAATTCTAAATTTTGAAAAATTTTGAAAATGTTGTAAGGGGGCACCATTATCACAAATTTACACCTAAATTAAGGGTTTTTCTTCGATATTTTCCACAATTTTCATCGCAAAGACTTTTCGAAGGACATTTTATACTACTTATGGCTAGCTTTATCAATTTAAGTCAAAATATCAAAATTCTAAATTTTGGAAAATTTTTAAAAATTTTGAAAATGTTGTAATGGGGGACCCTTATCACAAATTTACACCTAAATTAAGGGTTTTTCTTCGATATTTTCCACAATTTTCATCGCAAAGACTTTTCGAAGGACATTTTATACTACTTATTACTAGCTTTATCAATTTAAGTCAAAATATCAAAATTCTAAATTTTGAAAAATTTTAAAAATTTTGAAAATGTTGTAATGGGGGACCCTTATCACAAATTTACACCTAAATTAAGGGTTTTTCTTCGATATTTTCCACAATTTTCATCGCAAAGACTTTTCGAAGGACATTTTATACTACTTATTACTAGCTTTATCAATTTAAGTCAAAATATCAAAATTCTAAATTTTGAAAAATTTTGAAAATGTTGTAAGGGGGCACCATTATCACAAATTTACACCTAAATTAAGGGTTTTTCTTCGATATTTTCCACAATTTTCATCGCAAAGACTTTTCGAAGGACATTTTATACTACTTATTACTAGCTTTATCAATTTAAGTCAAAATATCAAAATTCTAAATTTTGAAAAATTTTGAAAATGTTGTAAGGGGGCACCATTATCACAAATTTACACCTAAATTAAGGGTTTTTCTTCGATATTTTCCACAATTTTCATCGCAAAGACTTTTCGAAGGACATTTTATACTACTTATGACTAGCTTTATCAATTTAAGTCAAAATATCAAAATTATAAATTTTGGAAAATTTTGAAAATGTTGTAAGGGGGGACCCTTATCACAAATTTACACCTAAATTAAGGGTTTTTCTTCGATATTTTCCACAATGTTCATCGCAAAGACTTTTCGAAGGACTTTTTATACAACTTAGTACTAGCTTTATCAATTTAAGTCAAAATATCAAAATTCTAAATTTTGAAAAATTTTTAAAAATTTTGAAAAATTTTGAAAATGTTGTAAGGGGGCACCATTATCACAAATTTACACCAAAATTAAGGGTTTTTCTTCGATATTTTTATCAAAATTTACACCTAAATTAAGGGTTTTTCTTCGATATTTTCCACAATTTTCATCGCAAAGACTTTTCGAAGGACATTTTATACTACTTATTACTAGCTTTATCAATTTAAGTCAAAATATCAAAATTCTAAATTTTGAAAAATTTTGAAAATCTTGTAAGGGGGGACCATTATCACAAATTTACAGCTAAATTAAGTGTTTTTCTTCGATATTTTCTACAATTTTCATCGCAGGACTTTTTCGAAGGACTTTTTATACTACTTATGACTAGCTTTATCAATTTAAGTCAAAATATCAAAATTATAAATTTTGAAAAATTTTTAAAATGTTGTAAGGGGGGACCCTTATCACAAATTTACACCAAAATTAAGGGTTTTTCTTCGATATTTTTATCGCAAACACTTTTCGAAGGACTTTTTATACTACTTATTACTAGCTTCATCAATTTAAGTCAAAATATCAAAATTCTAAATTTTGAAAAATTTTGAAAATGTTGTAAGTGGGGACCCATATCACAAATTTACACCTAAATTAAGGGGTTTTCTTCGATATTTTCCATAATTTTCATCGCAAAGACTTTTCGAAGGACTTTTTATACTACTTATGACTAACTTCATCAATTTAAGTCAAAATATCAAAATTCTAAATTTTGAAAAATTTTGAAAATGTTGTAAGGGGCGACCCTTAACACAAATTTACACCTAAATTAAGGGTTTTTCTTCGATATTTTCCACAATGTTCATCGCAAAGACTTTTCGAAGGACTTTTTATACAACTTAGTACTAGCTTTATCAATTTAAGTCAAAATATCAAAATTTTAAATTTTGAAAAATTTTGAAAATGTTGTAAGGGGGTACCCTTATCACAAATTTACACCTAAATTAAGGGTTTTTCTTCGATATTTTTATCGCAAACACTTTTCGAAGGACTTTTTATACTACTTATTACCAGCTTTATCAATTTAAGTCAAAATATCAAAATTCTAAATTTTGAAAAATTTTGAAAATGTTGTAAGTGGGGACCCATATCACAAATTTACACCTAAATTAAGGGTTTTTCTTCGATATTTTCCATAATTTTCATCGCTAAGACTTTTCGAAGGACTTTTTATACTACTTATGACTAACTTCATCAATTTAAGTCAAAATATCAAAATTATAAATTTTGAAAAATTTTGAAAATGTTGTAAGGGGGGACCCTTATCACAAATTTACAAGTAAATTAAGGGTTTTTCTTCAATATTTTCCACAATGTTCATCGCAAAGACTTTTCGAAGGACTTTTTATACAACTTAGTACTAGCTTTATCAATTTAAGTCAAAATATCAAAATTTTAAATTTTGAAAAATTTTGAAAATGTTGTAAGGGGGGACCCTTATCACAAATTTACACCAAAATTAAGGGTTTTTCTTCGATATTTTTATCGCAAACACTTTTAGAAGGACTTTTTATACTACTTATTACTAGCTTCATCAATTTAAATCAAAATATCAAAATTCTAAATTTTGAAAAATTTTGAAATGTTGTAAGGGGCGACCCTTAACACAAATTTACACCTAAATTAAGGGTTTTTCTTCGATATTTTCCACAATGTTCATCGCAAAGACTTTTCAAAGGACTTTTTATACAACTTAGTACTAGCTTTATCAATTTAAGTCAAAATATCAAAATTTTAAATTTTGAAAAATTTTGAAAATGTTGTAAGGGGGGACCCTTATCACAAATTTACACCTAAATTAAGGGTTTTTCTTCGATATTTTTATCGCAAACACTTTTCGAAGGACTTTTTATACTACTTATTACTAGCTTTATCAATTTAAGTCAAAATATCAAAATTTTAAATTTTGAAAAATTTTGTAAATGTTGTAAGTGGGGACCCTTATTACAAATTTACACCTAAATTAAGGGTGTTTCTTCAATATTTTCTACAATTTTCATCGCAGGACTTTTTCGAAGGACTTTTTATACTACTTATGACTAGCTTTATCAATTTAAGTCAAAATATCAAAATTCTAAATTTTGAATAATTTTGAAAAATTTAGAAAATGTTGTAAGGGGGACCCTTATCACAAATTTACACCTAAATTAAGGGTTTTTCTTCGATATTTTTATCGCAAACACTTTTCATAGGACTTTTTATACTACTTATTACTAGCTTTATCAATTTAAGTCAAAATATAAAAATTCTAAATTTTGAAAAAATTTTGAAAATGTTGTAAGGGGGACCATTATCACAAATTTACAGCTAAATTAAGTGTTTTTCTTCGATATTTTCTACAATTTTCATCGCAGGACTTTTTCGAAGGACTTTTTATACTACTTATGACTAGCTTTATCAATTTAAATCAAAATATCAAAATTCTAAATTTTGAAAAATTTTTAAAAATATTGAAAATGTTGTAATAGGGGACCCTTATCACAAATTTACACCTAAATTAAGGGTTTTTCTACGATATTTTTATCGCAAACACTTTTCGTAGGACTTTTTATACTACTTATGGCTAGCTTTAAGTCAAAATATCAAAATTCTAAATTTTGAAAAATTTTGAAAATGTTGTAAGGGGGGACCATTATTACAAATTTACAGCTAAATTAAGTGTTTTTCTTTGATATTTTCCACAATTTTCATCGCAAAGACTTTTCGAAGGACTTTTTATACTACTTATTACTAGCTTTATCAATTTAAGTCAAAATATCAAAATTCTAAATTTTGAAAAATTTTGAAAATGTTGTAAGGGGGGACCATTATCACAAATTTACAGCTAAATTAAGTGTTTTTCTTCGATATTTTCTACAATTTTCATCGCAGGACTTTTTCGAAGGACTTTTTATACTACTTATGACTAGCTTTATCAATTTAAATCAAAATATCAAAATTCTAAATTTTGAAAAATTTTGAAAATGTTGTAAGTGGGGACCTCTATCACAAATTTACACCTAAAAAATAGAAAAAACCACAGTCGCGCTGCACGCGACAGTGGGATACCCTTCGACCTATGTTCCGATGTAGTTTAATTTGTTAAATTCATGCACATATACAAATGCGCATGCTTTTAAATTATTGCCGACAGATGGCGCTCGCGCTTTGCGCTCGCCCGCCTCCCTTGGTAGCTGATACAAGCACTTGGTTTTATGCACATACTTTCTTAAATAACTTCTGTGTTTATTGTCCGATCGGATTGCAATTTCGAGAATACGTAGATATTTTAATGAGCTTAGTATATGTTGAAGTCAGAAAGTTGTATCTTTTTTACAGCGCTTACAAATTAAGTTTAAAAATTAAATTATCGATTTGCGGGGGCGGTGGGCGTGGCACATAACATTTGAAATAAACTTGATCAGCTTATAGTACACAGGAGTCTTCCTGCCAAATTTGGTAACTCTAGCTTTTATAATAGCTGAGATCTGTGCGTTCACACAGACAGACGGACAGACGGACAGACAGACAGACAGGGCTCAATCGACTCGGCTTGTGATCCTGAGCAAGAATATATATAGTTTATGGGGTCTCCGACGCCTCCTTCTGCCTGTTACATACATTTGCACAAAGTTAGTATACCCTTTTTTGACCATTTTCAATGGTCGAAGGGTATAATTAAAGGTTTTTCTTCGATATTTTCCACAATTTTCATCGCAGGACTTTTTCGAAGGACTTTTTATACTACTTATGACTAGCTTTATCAATTTAAGTCAAAATATCAAAATTCTAAATTTTGAAAAATTTTGAAAATGTTGTTATCACAAATTTACACCTAAATTAAGGGTTTTTCTTCAATATTTTCCACAATGTTCATCGCAAAGACTTTTCGAAGGACTTTTTATACAACTTAGTACTAGCTTTATCAATTTAAGTCAAAATATCAAAATTCTAAATTTTGAAAAATTTTGAAAATGTTGTAAGGGGGAACCCTCATCACAAATTTACACCTAAATTAAGGGTTTTTCTTCAATATTTTCCACAATTTTCATCGCAAAGACTTTTCGAAGGACATTTTATACTACTTATTACTAGCTTTATCAATTTAAGTCAAAATATCAAAATTCTAAATTTTGAAAAATTTTGAAAATGTTGTAAGGGGGCACCATTATCACAAATTTACACCTAAATTAAGGGTTTTTCTTCGATATTTTCCACAATTTTCATCGCAAAGACTTTTCGAAGGACATTTTATACAACTTAGTACTAGCTTTATCAATTTAAGTCAAAATATCAAAATTCTAAATTATGAAAAATTTTGAAAATGTTGTAAGGGGGAACCCTCATCACAAATTTACACCTAAATTAAGGGTTTTTCTTCAATATTTTCCACAATTTTCATCGCAAGGACTTTTCGAAGGACATTTTATACTACTTATTACTAGCTTTATCAATTTAAGTCAAAATATCAAAATTCTAAATTTTGAAAAATTTTTAAAAATTTTGAAAATGTTGTAAGGGGGGACCCTTATCACAAATTTACACCTAAATTAAGGGTTTTTCTTCGATATTTTCCACAATTTTCATCGCAAAGACTTTTCGAAGGACTTTTTATACAACTTAGTACTAGCTTTATCAATTTAAGTCAAAATATCAAAATTCTAAATTATGAAAAATTTTGAAAATGTTGTAAGGGGGAACCCTCATCACAAATTTACACCTAAATTAAGGGTTTTTCTTCAATATTTTCCACAATTTTCATCGCAAGGACTTTTCGAAGGACATTTTATACTACTTATTACTAGCTTTATCAATTTAAGTCAAAATATCAAAATTCTAAATTTTGAAAAATTTTGAAAATGTTGTAAGGGGGCACCATTATCACAAATTTACACCTAAATTAAGGGTTTTTCTTCGATATTTTCCACAATTTTCATCGCAAAGACTTTTCGAAGGACATTTTATACTACTTATGACTAGCTTTATCAATTTAAGTCAAAATATCAAAATTCTAAATTTTGGAAAATTTTGAAAATGTTGTAAGGGGGGACCCTTATCACAAATTTACACCTAAATTAAGGGTTTTTCTTCGATATTTTCCACAATGTTCATCGCAAAGACTTTTCGAAGGACTTTTTATACAACTTAGTACTAGCTTTATCAATTTAAGTCAAAATATCAAAATTCTAAATTTTGAAAAATTTTTAAAAATTTTGAAAATGTTGTAAGGGGGGACCCTTATCACAAATTTACACCTAAATTAAGGGTTTTTCTTCGATATTTTCCACAATTTTCATCGCAAAGACTTTTCGAAGGACATTTTATACTACTTATTACTAGCTTTATCAATTTAAGTCAAAATATCAAAATTCTAAATTTTGAAAAATTTTGAAAATGTTGTAAGGGGGACCCTTATCACAAATTTACAGCTAAATTAAGTGTTTTTCTTCGATATTTTCTACAATTTTCATCGCAGGACTTTTTCGAAGGACTTTTTATACTACTTATGACTAGCTTTATCAATTTAAATCAAAATATCAAAATCATAAATTTTGAAAAATTTTGAAAATGTTGTAAGGGGGGACCCTTATCACAAATTTACACCAAAATTAAGGGTTTTTCATCGATATTTTTATCGCAAACACTTTTCGAAGGACTTTTTATACAACTTATTACTAGCTTTATCAATTTAAGTCAAAATATCAAAATTCTAAATTCTAAATTTTGAAAATGTTGTAAGGGGCGACCCTTAACACAAATTTACACCTAAATTAAGGGTTTTTCTTCGATATTTTCCGCAATGTTCATCGCAAAGATTTTTCGAAGGACTTTTTATACAACTTAGTACTAGTTTTATCAATTTAAGTCAAAATATCAAAATTCTAAATTTTGAAAAATTTTGAAAATGTTGTAAGGGGGGACCCTTATCACAAATTTACACCTAAATTAAGGGTTTTTCTTCGATATTTTTATCGCAAACACTTTTCGAAGGACTTTTTATACTACTTATTACTAGCTTTATCAATTTAAGTCAAAATATCAAAATTGTAAATTTTGAAAAATTTTGAAAATGTTGTAAGTGGGGACCCTTATCACAAATGTACACCTAAATTAAGGGTGTTTCTTCAATATTTTTATCGCAAACACTTTTCGAAGGACTTTTTATACTACTTATTACTAGCTTTATCAATTTAAGTCAAAATATCAAAATTCTAAATTTTGAAAAATTTTGAAAATGTTGTAAGTGGGGACCCATATCACAAATTTACACCTAAATTAAGGGTTTTTCTTCGATATTTTCCACAATGTTCATCGCAAAGACTTTTCGAAGGACTTTTTATACAACTTAGTACTAGCTTTATCAATTTAAGTCAAAGTATCAAAATTCTAAATTTTGAAAAATTTTGAAAAATTTTGAAAATGTTGTCACAAATTTACACCTAAATTAAGGGTTTTTCTTCGATATTTTCCACAATTTTCATCGCAAAGACTTTTCGAAGGACATTTTATACTACTTATTACTAGCTTTATCAATTTAAGTCAAAATATCAAAATTCTAAATTTTGAAAAATTTGAAAATGTTGTAAGGGGGGACCCTTGTCACAAATTTACACCTAAATTAAGGGTTTTTCTTCGATATTTTCCGCAATGTTCATCGCAAAGATTTTTCGAAGGACTTTTTATACAACTTAGTACTAGTTTTATCAATTTAAGTCAAAATATCAAAATTCTAAATTTTGAAAAATTTTGAAAATGTTGTAAGGGGGGACCCTTATCACAAATTTACACCTAAATTAAGGGTTTTTCTTCGATATTTTTATCGCAAACACTTTTCGAAGGACTTTTTATACTACTTATTACTAGCTTTATCAATTTAAGTCAAAATATCAAAATTCTAAATTTTGAAAAATTTTGAAAATGTTGTAAGTGGGGACCATTATCACAAATTTACACCTAAATTAAGGGTTTTTCTTCGATATTTTCCACAATTTTCATCGCAAAGACTTTTCGAAGGACATTTTATACTACTTATGACTAGCTTTATCAATTTAAGTCAAAATATCAAAATTCTAAGTTTTGAAAAATTTTGAAAATGTTGTAAGGTGGGACCCTTATCACAAATTTACACCAAAATTAAGGGTTTTTCTTCGATATTTTTATCGCAAACACTTTTCGAAGGACTTTTTATACTACTTATGACTAGCTTTATCAATTTAAATCAATATCAAAATTCTAAATTTTGAAAAATTTTGAAAATGTTGTAAGGGGACCCTTATCACAACATTACACCTAAATTAAGGGTTTTTCTTCGATATTTTCATCGCAAACACTTTTCGAAGGACTTTTTATACTACTTATGACTGGCTTTATCAATTTAAGTCAAAATATCAAAATTCTAAATTTTGAAAAATTTTGAAAATGTTGTAAGGGGGGACCCTTATCACAAATTTACACCTAAATTAAGGGTTTTTCTTCGATATTTTCTACAATTTTCATCGCAGGACTTTTTCGAAGGACTTTTTATACTACTTATGACTAGCTTTATCAATTTAAATCAAAATATCAAAATTCTAAATTTTGAAAAAT
Source organism: Zaprionus camerounensis (assembly GCA_018904165.1). Lineage (NCBI taxonomy): Eukaryota > Metazoa > Arthropoda > Insecta > Diptera > Drosophilidae > Zaprionus > Zaprionus camerounensis. Next base: position 9,069 of record JAEIFS010000383.1, read on the forward strand.
TTTGAAAATGTTGTAAGGGGGGACCCTTATCACAAATTTACACCTAATTAAGGGTTTTTCTTCGATATTTTCCATAATTTTCATCGCAAAGACTTTTCGAAGGACTTTTTATACTACTTATGACTAGCTTCATCAATTTAAGTCAAAATATCAAAATTGTAAATTTTGAAAAATTTTGAAAATGTTGTAAGTGGGGACCCTTATCACAAATTTACACCAAAATTAAGGGTTTTTCTTCGATATTTTTATCGCAAACACTTTTCGAAGGACTTTTTATACTACTTATTACTAGCTTTATCAATTTAAGTCAAAATATCAAAATTCTAAATTTAGAAAAATTTTGAAAATGTTGTAAGTGGGGACCCATATCACAAATTTACACCTAAATTAAGGTTTTTTCTTCGATATTTTCCACAATTTTCATCGCAAAGACTTTTCGAAGGACATTTTATACTACTTATTACTAGCTTTATCAATTTAAGTCAAAATATCAAAATTCTAAATTTTGAAAAATTTTGAAAAATTTTGAAAAATTTTGAAAATGTTATCACAAATTTACACCTAAATTAAGGGTTTTTCTTCGATATTTTCCACAATGTTCATCGCAAAGACTTTTCGAAGGACATTTTATACAACTTAGTACTAGCTTTATCAATTTAAGTCAAAATATCAAAATTTTAAATTTTGAAAAATTTTGAAAATGTTGTAAGGGGGGACCCTTATCACAAATTTACACCTAAATTAAGGGTTTTTCTTCGATATTTTCCACAATTTTCATCGCAAAGACTTTTCGAAGGACATTTTATACTACTTATTACTAGCTTTATCAATTTAAGTCAAAATATCAAAATTATAAATTTTGAAAAATTTTGAAAATGTTGTAAGGGGGGACCCTTATCACAAATTTACACCTAAATTAAGGGTTTTTCTTCGATATTTTCCAAATTTTTATCGCAAACACTTTTCGAAGGACTTTTTATACTACTTATGACTAGCTTTATCAATTTAAGTCAAAATATCAAAATTCTAAATTTTGAAAAATTTTGAAAATGTTGTAAAGGGGGACCCTTATCACAAATTTACACCTAAATTAAGGGTTTTTCTTCGATATTTTCTACAATTTTCATCGCAAAGACTTTTCGAAGGACTTTTTATACTACTTATGACTAGCTTTATCAATTTAAGTCAAAATATCAAAATTCTAAATTTTGAAAAATTTTGAAAATGTTGTAAGGGGGGACCCTTATCACAAATTTACACCTAAATTAAGGGTTTTTCTTCGATATTTTCCATAATTTTCATCGCAAAGACTTTTCGAAGGACTTTTTATACTACTTATGACTAGCTTCATCAATTTAAGTCAAATAATCAAAATTATAAATTTTGAAAAATTTTGAAAATGTTGTAAGGGGGGACCCTTATCACAAATTTACACCAAAATTAAGGGTTTTTCTTCGATATTTTTATCGCAAACACTTTTCGAAGGACTTTTTATACTACTTATTACTAGCTTTATCAATTTAAGTCAAAATATCAAAATTCTAAATTTTGAAAAATTTTGAAAATGTTGTAAGTGGGGACCCATATCACAAATTTACACCTAAATTAAGGGTTTTTCTTCGATATTTTCCATAATTTTCATCGCAAAGACTTTTCGAAGGACTTTTTATACTACTTATTACTAGCTTTATCAATTTAAGTCAAAATATCAAAATTCTAAATTTTGAAAAATTTTGAAAATGTTGTAAGGGGCGACCCTTAACACAAATTTACACCTAAATTAAGGGTTTTTCTTCGATATTTTCCACAATGTTCATCGCAAAGACTTTTCGAAGGACTTTTTATACAACTTAGTACTAGCTTTATCAATTTAAGTCAAAATATCAAAATTTTACATTTTGAAAAATTTTGAAAATGTTGTAAGGGGGGACCCTTAACACAAATTTACACCTAAATTAAGGGTTTTTCTTCGATATTTTCCATAATTTTCATCGCAAAGACTTTTCGAAGGACTTTTTATACTACTTATGACTAGCTTTATCAATTTAAATCAAAATATCAAAATTCTAAATTTTGAAAAATTTTGAAAATGTTGTAAGGGGGGACCCTCATCACAAATTTACACCTAAATTAAGGGTTTTTCTTCGATATTTTCCATAATTTTCATCGCAAAGACTTTTCGAAGGACTTTTTATACTACTTATGACTAGCTTTATCAATTTAAGTCAAAATATCAAAATTCTAAATTTTGAAAAATTTTGAAAATGTTGTAAGGGGCGACCCTTAACACAAATTTACACCTAAATTAAGGGTTTTTCTTCGATATTTTCCACAATGTTCATCGCAAAGACTTTTCGAAGGACTTTTTATACAACTTAGTACTAGTTTTATCAATTTAAGTCAAAATATCAAAATTCTAAATTTTGAAAAATTTTGAAAATGTTGTAAGGGGGGACCCTTATCACAAATTTACACCAAAATTAAGGGTTTTTCTTCGATATTTTTATCGCAAACACTTTTCGAAGGACTTTTTATACTACTTATTACTAGCTTTATCAATTTAAGTCAAAATATCAAAATTCTAAATTTTGAAAAATTTTGAAAATGTTGTAAGTGGGGACCCATATCACAAATTTACACCTAAATTAAGGGTTTTTCTTCGATATTTTCCATAATTTTCATCGCAAAGACTTTTCGAAGGACTTTTTATACTACTTATTACTAGCTTTATCAATTTAAGTCAAAATATCAAAATTCTAAATTTTGAAAAATTTTGAAAATGTTGTAAGGGGGACCCTCATCACAAATTTACACCTAAATTAAGGGTTTTTCTTCGATATTTTTATCGCAAACACTTTTCGAAGGACTTTTTATACTACTTATTACTAGCTTTATCAATTTAAGTCAAAATATCAAAATTCTAAATTTTGAAAAATTTTGAAAATGTTGTAAGTGGGGACCCATATCACAAATTTACACCTAAATTAAGGGTTTTTCTTCGATATTTTCCACAATTTTCATCGCAAAGACTTTTCGAAGGACTTTTTATACTACTTATGACTAGCTTTATCAATTTAAATCAAAATATCAAAATTCTAAATTTTGAAAAATTTTGAAAATGTTGTAAGGGGCGACCCTTAACACAAATTTACACCTAAATTAAGGGTTTTTCTTCGATATTTTCCGCAATGTTCATCGCAAAGATTTTTCGAAGGACTTTTTATACAACTTAGTACTAGTTTTATCAATTTAAGTCAAAATATCAAAATTCTAAATTTTGAAAAATTTTGAAAATGTTGTAAGGGGGGACCCCCATCCCACAAATTTACACCTAAATTAAGGGTTTTTCTTCGATATTTTCCACAATTTTCATCGCAAAGACTTTTCGAAGGACATTTTATACTACTTATGACTAGCTTTATCAATTTAAGTCAAAATATCAAAATTCTAAGTTTTGAAAAATTTTGAAAATGTTGTAAGGTGGGACCCTTATCACAAATTTACACCAAAATTAAGGGTTTTTCTTCGATATTTTTATCGCAAACACTTTTCGAAGGACTTTTTATACTACTTATGACTAGCTTTATCAATTTAAATCAATATCAAAATTCTAAATTTTGAAAACTTTTGAAAATGTTGTAAGGGGGGACCCTTATCACAAATTTACACCTAAATTAAGGGTTTTTCTTCGATATTTTCCACAATTTTCATCGCAAAGACTTTTCGAAGGACATTTTATACTACTTATGACTAGCTTTATCAATTTAAGTCAAAATATCAAAATTCTAAATTTTGAAAAATTTTGAAAATGTTGTAAGGGGACCCTTATCACAACATTACACCTAAATTAAGGGTTTATCTTCGATATTTTCATCGCAAACACTTTTCGAAGGACTTTTTATACTACTTATGACTGGCTTTATCAATTTAAATTAAAATATCAAAATTCTAAATTTTGAAAAATTTTGAAAATGTTGTAAGGGGGGACCATTATCACAAACTTAAGTCAAAATATCAAAATTGTAAATTTTGAAAAATTTTGAAAATGTTGTAAGGGGGGACCCTTAACACAAATTTACACCTAAATTAAGGGTTTTTCTTCGATATTTTCCACAATGTTCATCGCAAAGACTTTTCGAAGGACTTTTTATACAACTTAGTACTAGCTTTATCAATTTAAGTCAAAGTATCAAAATTCTAAATCTTGAAAAATTTTTAAAAATTTTGAAAAATTTTGAAAATGTTGTCACAAATTTACACCTAAATTAAGGGTTTTTCTTCGATATTTTCCACAATTTTCATCGCAAAGACTTTTCGAAGGACATTTTATACTACTTATTACTAGCTTTATCAATTTAAGTCAAAATATCAAAATTCTAAATTTTGAAAAATTTGAAAATGTTGTAAGGGGGGACCCTTGTCACAAATTTACACCTAAATTAAGGGTTTTTCTTCGATATTTTCCGCAATGTTCATCGCAAAGATTTTTCGAAGGACTTTTTATACAACTTAGTACTAGTTTTATCAATTTAAGTCAAAATATCAAAATTCTAAATTTTGAAAAATTTTGAAAATGTTGTAAGGGGGGGGGACCCTTATCACAAATTTACACCTAAATTAAGGGTTTTTCTTCGATATTTTTATCGCAAACACTTTTCGAAGGACTTTTTATACTACTTATTACTAGCTTTATCAATTTAAGTCAAAATATCAAAATTCTAAATTTTGAAAAATTTTGAAAATGTTGTAAGTGGGGACCATTATCACAAATTTACACCTAAATTAAGGGTTTTTCTTCGATATTTTCCACAATTTTCATCGCAAAGACTTTTCGAAGGACATTTTATACTACTTATGACTAGCTTTATCAATTTAAGTCAAAATATCAAAATTCTAAGTTTTGAAAAATTTTGAAAATGTTGTAAGGTGGGACCCTTATCACAAATTTACACCAAAATTAAGGGTTTTTCTTCGATATTTTTATCGCAAACACTTTTCGAAGGACTTTTTATACTACTTATGACTAGCTTTATCAATTTAAATCAATATCAAAATTCTAAATTTTGAAAAATTTTGAAAATGTTGTAAGGGGGACCCTTATCACAAATTTACACCTAAATTAAGGGTTTTTCTTCGATATTTTTATCGCAAACACTTTTCGAAGGACTTTTTATACTACTTATGACTGGCTTTATCAATTTAAGTCAAAATATCAAAATTCTAAATTTTGAAAAATTTTGAAAATGTTGTAAGGGGGGACCCTTATCACAAATTTACACCTAAATTAAGGGTTTTTCTTCGATATTTTCTACAATTTTCATCGCAGGACTTTTTCGAAGGACTTTTTATACTACTTATGACTAGCTTTATCAATTTAAATCAAAATATCAAAATTCTAAATTTTGAAAAATTTTGAAAATGTTGTAAGGGGGGACCCTTATCACAAATTTACACCTAAATTAAGGGTTTTTCTTCGATATTTTCCATAATTTTCATCGCAAAGACTTTTCGAAGGACTTTTTATACTACTTATGACTAGCTTCATCAATTTAAGTCAAATAATCAAAATTATAAATTTTGAAAAATTTTGAAAATGTTGTAAGGGGGGACCCTTATCACAAATTTACACCAAAATTAAGGGTTTTTCTTCGATATTTTTATCGCAAACACTTTTCGAAGGACTTTTTATACTACTTATGACTAGCTTCATCAATTTAAGTCAAATAATCAAAATTATAAATTTTGAAAAATTTTGAAAATGTTGTAAGGGGGACCCTTATCACAAATTTACACCAAAATTAAGGGTTTTTCTTCGATATTTTTATCGCAAACACTTTTCGAAGGACTTTTTATACTACTTATTACTAGCTTTATCAATTTAAGTCAAAATATCAAAATTCTAAATTTTGAAAAATTTTGAAAATGTTGTAAGTGGAGACCCATATCACAAATTTACACCTAAATTAAGGGTTTTTCTTCGATATTTTCCATAATTTTCATCGCAAAGACTTTTCGAAGGACTTTTTATACTACTTATTACTAGCCTCATCAATTTAAGTCAAAATATCAAAATTCTAAATTTTGAAAAATTTTGAAAATGTTGTAAGTGGGGACCCTTAACACAAATTTACACCTAAATTAAGGGTTTTTCTTCGATATTTTCCACAATGTTCATCGCAAAGACTTTTCGAAGGACTTTTTATACAACTTAGTACTAGCTTTATCAATTTAAGTCAAAATATCAAAATTTTACATTTTGAAAAATTTTGAAAATGTTGTAAGGGGGGACCCTTAACACAAATTTACACCTAAATTAAGGGTTTTTCATCGATATTTTCCATAATTTTCATCGCAAAGACTTTTCGAAGGACTTTTTATACTACTTATGACTAGCTTTATCAATTTAAATCAAAATATCAAAATTCTAAATTTTGAAAAATTTTGAAAATGTTGTAAGGGGGGACCCTCATCACAAATTTACACCTAAATTAAGGGTTTTTCTTCGATATTTTCCATAATTTTCATCGCAAAGACTTTTCGAAGGACTTTTTATTCTACTTATGACTAGCTTTATCAATTTAAATCAAAATATCAAAATTCTAAATTTTGAAAAATTTTGAAAATGTTGTAAGGGGCGACCCTTAACACAAATTTACACCTAAATTAATGGTTTTTCTTCAATATTTTCAGCAATGTTCATCGCAAAGACTTTTCGAAGGACTTTTTATACAACTTAGTACTAGTTTTATCAATTTAAGTCAAAATATCAAAATTCTAAATTTTGAAAAATTTTGAAAATGTTGTAAGGGGGGACCCTTGTCACAAATTTACACCAAAATTAAGGGTTTTTCTTCGATATTTTTATCGCAAACACTTTTCGAAGGACTTTTTATACTACTTATGACTAGCTTTATCAATTTAAGTCAAAATATCAAAATTCTAAATTTTGAAAAATTTTGAAAATGTTGTAAGGAGGTACCCTTATCACAAATTTACACCTAAATTAAGGGTTTTTCTTCGATATTTTCCACAATTTTCATCGCAAAGACTTTTCGAAGGACATTTTATACTACTTATGACTAGCTTTATCAATTTAAGTCAAAATATCAAAATTCTAAATTTTGAAAAATTTTGAAAATGTTGTAAGGGGACCCTTATCACAACATTACACCTAAATTAAGGGTTTTTCTTCGATATTTTCATCGCAAACACTTTTCGAAGGACTTTTTATACTACTTATGACGGGCTTTATCAATTTAAATTAAAATATCAAAATTCTAAATTTTGAAACATTTTGAAAATGTTGTAAGGGGGGACCATTATCACAAATTTACACCTAAATTAAGGGTTTTTCTTCGATATTTTCAGCAATGTTCATCGCAAAGACTTTTCGAAGGACTTTTTATACAACTTAGTACTAGTTTTATCAATTTAAGTCAAAATATCAAAATTCTAAATTTTGAAAAATTTTGAAAATGTTGTAAGGGGCGACCCTTAACACAAATTTACACCAAAATTAAGGGTTTTTCTTCGATATTTTTATCGCAAACACTTTTCGAAGGACTTTTTATACTACTTAGTACTAGCTTTATCAATTTAAGTCAAAATATCAAAATTCTAAATTTTGAAAAATTTTGAAAATGTTGTAAGGGGGGCCCCTTATCACAAATTTACACCTAAATTAAGGGTTTTTCTTCGATATTTTCCACAATTTTCATCGCAAAGACTTTTCGACGGACATTTTATACTACTTATGACTAGCTTTATCAATTTAAGTCAAAATATCAAAATTCTAAGTTTTGAAAAATTTTGAAAATGTTGTAAGGGGGGCCCCTTATCACAAATTTACACCTAAATTAAGGGTTTTTCTTCGATATTTTCCACAATGTTCATCGCAAAGACTTTTCGAAAGGACTTTTTATACAACTTATTACTAGCTTTATCAATTTAAGTCAAAATATCAAAATTCTAAATTTTGAAAAATTTTGAAAAATTTTGAAAATGTTGTAAGGGGGGACCCTTATCACAAATTTACACCTAAATTAAGGGTTTTTCTTCGATATTTTCCACAATTTTCATCGCAAAGACTTTTCGAAGGACATTTTATACTACTTATGACTAGCTTTATCAATTTAAGTCAAAATATCAAAATTCTAAATTTTGAAAAATTTTGAAAATGTTGTAAGGGGACCCTTATCACAACATTACACCTAAATTAAGGGTTTTTCTTCGATATTTTCATCGCAAACACTTTTCGAAGGACTTTTTATACTACTTATGACGGGCTTTATCAATTTAAATTAAAATATCAAAATTCTAAATTTTGAAACATTTTGAAAATGTTGTAAGGGGGGACCATTATCACAAATTTACACCTAAATTAAGGGTTTTTCTTCGATATTTTCTACAATTTTCATCGCAGGACTTTTTCGAAGGACTTTTTATACTACTTATGACTAGCTTTATCAATTTAAATCAAAATATCAAAATTCTAAATTTTGAAAAATTTTGAAAATGTTGTAAGGGGGGACCCTTATCACAAATTTACACCTAAATTAAGGGTTTTTCTTCGATATTTTCCATAATTTTCATCGCAAAGACTTTTCGAATGACTTTTTATACTACTTATGACTAGCTTCATCAATTTAAGTCAAATAATCAAAATTATAAATTTTGAAAAATTTTGAAAATGTTGTAAAGGGGGACCCTTATCACAAATTTACACCAAAATTAAGGGTTTTTCTTCGATATTTTTATCGCAAACACTTTTCGAAGGACTTTTTATACTACTTATTACTAGCTTTATCAATTTAAGTCAAAATATCAAAATTCTAAATTTTGAAAAATTTTGAAAATGTTGTAAGTGGGGACCCTTATCACAAATTTACACCTAAATTAAGGGTTTTTCTTCAATATTTTCTACAATTTTCATCGCAGGACTTTTTCGAAGGACTTTTTATACTACTTATGACTAGCTTTATCAATTTAAGTCAAAATATCAAAATTCTAAATTTTGAAAAATTTTGAAAATGTTGTAAGGAGGTACCCTTATCACAAATTTACACCTAAATTAAGGGTTTTTCTTCAATATTTTCCACAATGTTCATCGCAAAGACTTTTCGAAGGACTTTTTATACTACTTATGACTAGCTTTATCAATTTAAGTCAAAATATCAAAATTCTAAATTTTGAAAAATTTTGAAAATGTTGTAAGGAGGTACCCTTATCACAAATTTACACCTAAATTAAGGGTTTTTCTTCAATATTTTCCACAATGTTCATCGCAAAGACTTTTCGAAGGACTTTTTATACTACTTATGACTAGCTTTATCAATTTAAATCAAAATATCAAAATTCTAAATTTTGAAAAATTTTGAAAATGTTGTAAGGGGGGACCATTATCACAAATTTACATCTATATTAAGGGTTTTCTTCAATATTTTCTACAATTTTCATCGCAGGACGTTTTCGAAGGACTTTTTATACTACTTATGACTAGCTTTATCAATTTAAATCAAAATATCAAAATTCAAAATTTTGAAAAATTGTGAAAATGTTGTAAGTGGGGACCCATATCACAAATTTACACCTAAATTAAGGGTTTTTCTTCGATATTTTCCACAATGTTCATCGCAAAGACTTTTCGAAGGACTTTTTATACAACTTAGTACTAGCTTTATCAATTTAAGTCAAAATATCAAAATTCTAAATTTAGAAAAATTTTGAAAATGTTGTAAGGGGGGACCCTTATCACAAATTTACACCTAAATTAAGGGTTTTTCTTCGATGTTTTCCACAATTTTCATCGCAGGACTTTTTCGAAGGACTTTTTATACTACTTATGACTAGCTTTATCAATTTAAGTCAAAATATCAAAATTCTAAATTTTGAAAAATTTTGAAAATGTTGTAAGGGGGGACCCTTATCACAAATTTACACCTAAATTAAGGGTTTTTCTTCGATATTTTTATCGCAAACACTTTTCGAAGGACTTTTTATACTACTTATGACTAGCTTTATCAATTTAAATCAATATCAAAATTCTAAATTTTGAAAAATTTTGAAAATGTTGTAAGGGGTGACCCTTATCACAAATTTACACCTAAATTAAGGGTTTTTCTTCGATATTTTTATCGCAAACACTTTTCGAAGGACTTTTTATACTACTTATGACTAGCTTTATCAATTTAAATCAAAATATCAAAATTCTAAATTTTGAAAAATTTTGAAAAATTTTGAAAATGTTGTAAGGGGCGACCCTTAACACAAATTTACACCTAAATTAAGGGTTTTTTTCGATATTTTCCACAATTTTCATCGCAAAGACTTTTCGAAGGACATTTTATACTACTTATGACTAGTTTTATCAATTTAAGTCAAAATATCAAAATTCTAAGTTTTGAAAAATTTTGAAAATGTTGTAAGGGGGGACCCTTATCACAAATTTACACCTAAATTAAGGGTTTTTCTTCGATATTTTTATCGCAAACACTTTTCGAAGGACTTTTTATACTACTTATTACTAGCTTTATCAATTTAAGTCAAAATATCAAAATTCTAAATTTTGAAAAATTTTGAAAATGTTGTAAGGGGGGACCCTTATCACAAATTTACACCTAAATTAAGGGTTTTTCTTCGATATTTTTATCGCAAACACTTTTCGAAGGACTTTTTATACTACTTATGACTAGCTTTATCAATTTAAATCAAAATATCAAAATTCTAAATTTTGAAAAATTTTGAAAAATTTTGAAAATGTTGTAAGGGGGACCCTTATCACAAATTTACACCTAAATTAAGGGTTTTTCTTCGATATTTTCCACAATTTTCATTGCAAGGACTTTTCGAAGGACTTTTTATACTACTTATGTCGCGAAAATCATCGTTTATGTTACCAATGCATGCATGTCAGCTGATTGAATGCTATGAATATGTTATGTTAAGTTTATAACAGAATACTGCTAAATGTTAGTTCTTTCTAATAAACATTCACACAGTGAAGACGTACGCGCGTTTCTCTCTTTATTTTTATGACTCTCCGCGTCCGGGCTACTGCTGCGGCAACAAACACAAACCAATAGGTTATGGGCCCAGGTTTCGTCCTAGCCTAGATGGAGGTGTTATAAACTTAAAAGTGTTTATATGGTGAATGAAAAAATAGTCACGGATTATTTTTGGGACAATTAGAAAGACAGTAAATTGCGACGGGAAAACAAGATGAGTTCGTTGTACCAGATCGAGAAGCTGGAGGAGAACAACTATGACTCATGGTGTATCCAAATGAAGTGCGTGTTGGTGCATGCTGAGCTTTGGAATGTTGCGTCGGGCGATTTACAGCAGTCATGTTCCGGTGAAGGCGTTGACTGGTCTGCTCTTGATCGAAAGGCATTGGCAATGATCACGTTGAGCGTTAAGGTATCACAGTTAGGATATATAAAAAACTGTGCATCGGCGAATGCAGCGTGGATAAAGCTACGAGAGGTGCATCAGCCGACTGGACCTGTGAGGAAGGTGTCATTATACAAGAAGTTGCTAGGATTGCGCATGTCTGAGGGTCAGAGCATGGCTGGATACTTGAGTAATTTCTGTGAGATCGTCGATCAACTAGCTGGAGTTGGAATCACGATGAATGACGAGTTACAGGCAATCGTGTTACTTTCAAGTTTGCCAGTTGAGTATGAGAATTTCGTTGTCGCCATTGAGACGCGCGACAGTTTGCCGACGTTCGAAATTCTGTGCATAAAACTCAAGGAAGAAGGCGAGAGGAGAGAGAATACGGAAAGGCATACAGAAAATTCAACGGCATTTTCTGCGACGCAAAAATGTGCGAAGCTCGCTACAAAGAAGAAACAACGAAGCGTCGTCTGTTATAGGTGCGGCGAAAAAGGGCACATAAAAGCGAATTGTCGCAAGGCGGCGAATTCACAGAATGATGATGGCAAAGCAGTGTCGGTAACAGGCGGGAAACACCAGTTCAGCTTATTAAATGCATTGGATGGCAGCAGCTTTGAAAAGTTCAAATGGATTTTGGACAGTGGAGCAACGAGTCATATGTGTTGCGAGAGGCAGATGTTCACAAAGTTTGAGAAGCATACGGAAATGATCGGTTTGGCGGATGCCGGATTTTTGCAAGCAGAAGGCATAGGGACTGTGCAGTTGCAAACTGAGTCGTATACAGTAGAGCTACTCAATGTCTTATATGTTCCCAAACTGAAGGGGAATTTTTTAAGTGTGAGCTATGCGGTCGCAAACAAATGCACTGTTAATTTTGACGCAAAAAATGCGAAAATTATGCGAAACGGAAAATGTATTCTGAAAGTTAACAGAGCTGGAGGTCTATACACGATAGAATGCAAACATAACAGATGTTATGCAGCTGTTAACGCGGATGCGTTGCTTTGGCATAAACGGTACGGACATTTGAATTACGCAAGTCTTATGGATATGGTCAATAAAGGATTAGTTCGAGGAATGGATAAGATTGATGTCACAAAGAACACATCATGCAAGACGTGTATGATCAGTAAAGTGCATGTGCAGCCCTTTCCGCAAGCGAGCGAAAGTCGTGCGCAGGAACTGCTGGAATTAGTGCATACGGATGTATGTGGTCCATTCGAAACTCAATCAATTGGCGGATCCAGGTATTTTCTGACGTTCATAGACGATATGTCACGGCGGACATATGTGTATTTCCTTAAGGGCAAGGATGAGGTCTTTGACAAGTTTATGGAGTACAAAAATCTAGTGGAGCGGCAGACGGGAAAAAGGCTGAAATGCGTACGAAGTGATAATGGACGAGAGTATGTCAACAAGAAATTCGATGAATATTTCAAGGAAATGGGAATTGCACGGCAGTTGACAGTGCCTTATACTCCACAACAAAATGGTGTGGCTGAACGCGCCAATCGGACGTTGGTGGAAATGGCCAGATGTTTATTGGTACAGTCAGGATTAGGTCAAGAATTATGGGCAGAGGCAATATACACAGCGGTGTATTTGCGGAACCGTTCGCCCACTAGGTCATTGATCGGAAGGACACCAATGGAAGCATGGACTGGTAAGAAACCAAATATCAGTCATCTAAAAGTTTTTGGTTCATTCGCAGTGGCGCTTGACAAAGGTCAACAGAGAAGCAAGTTCAAACCCAAGGGAAAAGAGTATCGAATGGTCGGATATTCGGCAAATGCCAAGGGCTATCGACTTTATGATCCAGAGTTGAGGAAAGTAGTCGAGAAACGAGACGTGGTGTTTGACGAGCTTGGACTTTCGGAGCAGGCAGTTGCAGAATGTGTGATGCACAAATTGTCAGTTGACGAGTGTCATATGGAGCCTAATGGTGTTGAGAAAGATGACAACGATGAGATCACATCTAACGACGACACGGATGCGTCTGACACAATGATTGCTTCCAAGCAAGGTAGCAGTGACGAATCCTACGCAAGCGCATCGGAGGAGTTGGTACTGGAAGAGCAGGCTGTACGAATTGGTCCAGGGAGACCAAGATTGCTAAGAACGGGCAGACCCGGTCGCCCAAAGAAGCAATATAATTTACTCAGCGCTATGGTTACTGAGAATGTAACTGTTCCATCATCCTATGAGGAGGCGATGAAAAGTCCAGAGGCAACGTACTGGCGTGAGGCGGTGGCGAAGGAATACGAATCTTTGATTACGAATCAAACTTGGCAGCTTGCAGAATTACCGAAGGAGCATCGGGCAATTGGCTGCAAATGGGTATTTAGCCTGAAGCGAGATGCACTTGGGCAAATACAGCGCTTTAAAGCACGGTTGGTTGCGAAAGGTTGTTCGCAGCAATATGGCGTAAACTATAAGGATACGTTCTCGCCGGTTTGTCGATTGGAGAGCATGCGTTTCATTCTGGCCTTAGCAGCGGAGTTGGAGTTATATTTACATCAGATGGATGTATGCACGGCATACCTGAATAGCGATCTGAAGGACGTAGTATACATGAAGCAACCCCAGGGCTATGGAGAAGGCACTCAATCGGACAAGGTTTTGTTATTGAAGAAAGCGTTATACGGACTGAAGCAGTCAGGAAGGGAATGGAACCATAAGCTGGATAGCGTGTTACGTAAAATTGGATTTGTACCGTGTGACAATGAGCCATGCCTATATAAACAGGAGGCAAGAGGTGACTTATCGCTAATCCTGGTATATGTTGATGATCTCCTTATAGCATGCAAATCTAAGGTGGACTTGATCAACATAAAGTCGAGCATTTCAAAGGCTTTTGAATGCGTTGATAAAGGTCCGTTGGAGCTATTTCTGGGAATGGAAATTCTACGTGAGGGAGAAACTGGCGCTATTACTCTTGATAGTTCGCAGTATATCAAGGATTTACTGAAGCGATACGGTATGGAGAGCTGCAGGCCGGCAGCTACGCCATTAGAAGAGGGGCATCAGGTGTTGTGCGAGAATGCTCAATGCACAAGGATTGACGTAACAACGTATCAATCAATGGTTGGAGAGCTGATGTGGCTGGCTCTTACAACACGACCAGATATTTTGCATTCGATCGCAAAATTGGCTCAACGTAATCAGGAACCCCATAGTGAGCACCTTGCAGGCGTGAAGCATGTTCTGCGTTATCTGGCATCAACAGTAAAGTACAGGCTACACTACAGGAAGTGTGGGAAACCATTTGAAGGTTTTGTTGACGCAGATTGGGGCGGCGACAAGGTCGACCGAAAATCCTATACTGGCTACATATATTTCTTATCTGGTGGTCCGATTTGCTGGAAATCGGAGAAACAACGGAGCGTGGCACTTAGCAGCACTGAGGCTGAATACATGGCGTTATCAGCGGCGTGCAAAGAAGCTTTGGTAATGCGCAGGCTTATCGTTGAAGTCGGTTGCGGTATAGATGGAACTCCAACAGTTGTAAATGGTGACAACTTGAGTGCACAGGAATTGGCCAAGAATCCTGTACATCATTCGCGCAGCAAGCACATTGATATAAGATATCATTTTGTGCGACAGATTATCAAGGAAGGGCATGTTATGTTGCAGTACGTTTCGACAAATAATATGATCGCAGATATACTAACCAAGAACTTGTCGAAAAAGAAGCATGAGTTTACGAAATTGTTAAATTTAAAGTAATTTTTGTAAACATGCTTGCATTGAGGAAGGGTGTCGAAAATCATCGTTTATGTTACCAATGCATGCATGTCAGCTGATTGAATGCTATGAATATGTTATGTTAAGTTTATAACAGAATACTGCTAAATGTTAGTTCTTTCTAATAAACATTCACACAGTGAAGACGTACGCGCGTTTCTCTCTTTATTTTTATGACTCTCCGCGTCCGGGCTACTGCTGCGGCAACAAACACAAACCAATATTAGTACTAGCTTTATCAATTTAATGTCAAAATATCAAAACCTAAAATTTTAAAAATTTTAAAAAATTTTAAAAATGTTGTAAGAAGCCCCAAATTTACACCTAAATTAAGGGTTTTTCTTCGATATTTTCCACAATTTTCATCGCAAAGACTTTTCGAAGGACATTTTATACTACTTATGACTAGCTTTATCAATTTAAGTCAAAATATCAAAATTCTAAATTTTGAAAAATTTTGAAAATGTTGTAAGGGGGCACCCTTATCACAAATTTACACCTAAATTAAGGGTTTTTCTTTGATATTTTCCACAATTTTCATCGCAAGGACTTTTTCGAAGGACTTTTTATACTACTTATGACTAGCTTTATCAATTTAAGTCAAAATATCAAAATTCTAAATTTTGAAAAATTTTGGAAATGTTGTAAGGGGGGACCCTTATCACAAATTTACACCTAAATTAAGCGTTTTTCTTCGATATTTTCCACAATTTTCATCGCAAAGACTTTTCGAAGGACATTTTATACTACTTATGACTAGCTTTATCAATTTAAGTCAAAATATCAAAATTCTAAATTTTGAAAAATTTTGAAAATGTTGTAAGGGGGGACCCTTATCACAAATTTACACCAAAATTAAGGGTTTTTCTTCGATATTTTTTATCGCAAACACTTTTCGAAGGACTTTTATACTACTTATGACTAGCTTTATCAATTTAAGTCAAAATATCAAAATTCTAAATTTTGAAAAATTTTGAAAATGTTGTAAGGGGGGACCCTTATCACAAATTTACACCAAAATTAAGGGTTTTTCTTCGATATTTTCCACAATGTTCATCGCAAAGACTTTTCGAAGGACTTTTTATACAACTTAGTACTAGCTTTATCAATTTAAGTCAAAATATCAAAATTCTAAATTTTGAAAAATTTTGAAAATGTTGTAAGGGGGGACCATTATCACAAATTTACACCTAAATTAAGGGTTTTTCTTCGATATTTTCTACAATTTTCATCGCAGGACTTTTTCGAAGGACTTTTTATACTACTTATGACTAGCTTTATCAATTTAAATCAAAATATCAAAATTCTAAATTTTGAAAAATTTTGAAAATGTTGTAAGGGGCGACCCTTAACACAAATTTACACCTAAATTAAGGGTTTTTCTTCTTTGATGTTTTCTACAATTTTCATCGCAGGACTTTTTCGAAGGACTTTTTATACTACTTATGACTAGCTTTATCAATTTAAATCAAAATATCAAAATTCTAAATTTTGAAAAATTTTGAAAATGTTGTAAGGGGCGACCCTTAACACAAATTTAAACCTAAATTAAGGGTTTTTCTTCGATATTTTCCACAATGTTCATCGCAAAGACTTTTCGAAGGACTTTTTATACAACTTAGTACTAGCTTTATCAATTTAAGTCAAAATATCAAAATTCTAAATTTTGAAAAATTTTGAAAATGTTGTAAGGGGGGACCCTTAACACAAATTTACACCTAAATTAAGGGTTTTTCTTCGATATTTTCCACAATGTTCATCGCAAAGACTTTTCGAAGGACTTTTTATACAACTTAGTACTAGCTTTATCAATTTAAGTCAAAATATCAAAATCCTAAAATTTGAAAAATTTTGAAAAGTTTTGAAAATGTTGTAAGGGGGACCCTTATCACAAATTTACACCTAAATTAAGGGTTTTTCTTCGATATTTTCCACAATTTTCATCGCAAAGACTTTTCGAAGGACATTTTATACTACTTATGACTAGTTTTATCAATTTAAGTCAAAATATCAAAATTCTAAGTTTTGAAAAATTTTGAAAATGTTGTAAGGGGGGCCCTTATCACAAATTTACACCTAAATTAAGGGTTTTTCTTTAATATTTTCCACAATTTTCATCGCAAAGACTTTTCGAAGGACATTTTATACTACAGTCATAAGTAGTATATAATGTGTTGAAAATGTTGTAAGGGGGCACCATTATCACAAATTTACATCTAAATTAAGGGTTTTTCTTCGATATTTTCTACAATTTTCATCGCAGGACTTTTTCGAAGGACTTTTTATACTACTTATGACTAGCTTTATCAATTTAAGTCAAAATATCAAAATTCTAAATTTTGAAAAATTTTGAAAATGTTGTAAGGGGGTACCCTTATCACAAATTTACACCTAAATTAAGGGTTTTTCTTCAATATTTTCCACAATGTTCATCGCAAAGACTTTTCGAAGGACTTTTTATACAACTTAGTATTAGCTTTATCAATTTAAGTCAAAATATCAAAATTCTAAATTTTGAAAAATTTTGAAAATGTTGTAAGGGGGGACCCTTATCACAAATTTACACCTAAATTAAGGGGTTTTCTTCGATATTTTTATCGCAAACACTTTTCGAAGGACTTTTTATACTACTTATGACTAGCTTTATCAATTTAAGTCAAAATATCAAAATTCTAAATTTTGAAAAATTTTGAAAATGTTTAAGGGGGGACCATTATCACAAATTGACACCTAAATTAAGGGTTTTTCTTCGATATTTTCCACAATTTTCATCGCAAAGACTTTTTGAAGGACATTTTATACTACTTATTACTAGCTTTATCAATTTAAGTCAAAATATCAAAATTCTAAATTTTGAAAAATTTTGAAAAATTTTGAAAATGTTGTAAGGGGGGACCCTTATCACAAATTTACACCTAAATTAAGGGTTTTTCTTCGATATTTTCCACAATTTTCATCGCAAAGACTTTTTGAAGGACATTTTATACTACTTATTACTAGCTTTATCAATTTAAGTCAAAATATCAAAATTCTAAATTTTGAAAAATTTTGAAAAATTTTGAAAATATTGTAAGGGGGGGACCCTTTATCACAAATTTACACCAAAATTAAGGGTTTTTCTTCGATATTTTCCACAATTATCATCGCAAAGACTTTTCGAAGGACATTTTATACTACTTATGACTAGTTTTATCAATTTAAGTCAAAATATCAAAATTCTAAGTTTTGAAAAATTTTGAAAATGTTGTAAGGGGGCCCTTATCACAAATTTACACCTAAATTAAGGGTTTTTCTTTAATATTTTCCACAATTTTCATCGCAAAGACTTTTCGAAGGACATTTTATACTACAGTCATAAGTAGTATATAATGTGATGAAAATGTTGTAAGGGGGCACCATTATCACAAATTTACATCTAAATTAAGGGTTTTTCTTCGATATTTTCTACAATTTTCATCGCAGGACTTTTTCGAAGGACTTTTTATACTACTTATGACTAGCTTTATCAATTTAAGTCAAAATATCAAAATTCTAAATTTTGAAAAATTTTGAAAATGTTGTAAGGGGGTACCCTTATCACAAATTTACACCTAAATTAAGGGTTTTTCTTCAATATTTTCCACAATGTTCATCGCAAAGACTTTTCGAAGGACTTTTTATACAACTTAGTACTAGCTTTATCAATTTAAGTCAAAATATCAAAATTCTAAATTTTGAAAAATTTTGAAAATGTTGTAAGGGGGGACCCTTATCACAAATTTACACCTAAATTAAGGGGTTTTCTTCGATATTTTTATCGCAAACACTTTTCGAAGGACTTTTTATACTACTTATGACTAGCTTTATCAATTTAAGTCAAAATATCAAAATTCTAAATTTTGAAAAATTTTGAAAATGTTTAAGGGGGGACCATTATCACAAATTGACACCTAAATTAAGGGTTTTTCTTCGATATTTTCCACAATTTTCATCGCAAAGACTTTTTGAAGGATATTTTATACTACTTATTACTAGCTTTATCAATTTAAGTCAAAATATCAAAATTCTAAATTTTGAAAAATTTTGAAAAATTTTGAAAATGTTGTAAGGGGGACCCTTATCACAAATTTACACCTAAATTAAGGGTTTTTCTTCGATATTTTCCACAATTTTCATCGCAAAGACTTTTTGAAGGACATTTTATACTACTTATTACTAGCTTTATCAATTTAAGTCAAAATATCAAAATTCTAAATTTTGAAAAATTTTGAAAAATTTTGAAAATGTTGTAAGGGGGGACCCTTATCACAAATTTACACCAAAATTAAGGGTTTTTCTTCGATATTTTTATCGCAAACACTTTTCGAAGGACTTTTTATACTACTTATGACTAGCTTTATCAATTTAAATCAATATCAAAATTCTAAATTTTGAAAAATTTTGAAAATGTTGTAAGGGGGGACCCATATCACAAATTTACACCTAAATTAAGGGTTTTTCTTCGATATTTTCCACAATTTTCATCGCAAAGACTTTTCGAAGGACATTTTATACTACTTATGACTAGCTTTATCAATTTAAGTCAAAATATCAAAATTCTAAATTTTGAAAAATTTTGAAAATGTTGTAAGGGGACCCTTATCACAACATTACACCTAAATTAAGGGTTTTTCTTCGATATTTTCATCGCAAACACTTTTCGAAGGACTTTTTATACTACTTATGACTGGCTTTATCAATTTAAATTAAAATATCAAAATTCTAAATTTTGAAAAATTTTGAAAATGTTGTAAGGGGGGACCATTATCACAAATTTACACCTAAATTAAGGGTTTTTCTTCGATATTTTCTACAATTTTCATCGCAGGACTTTTTCGAAGGACTTTTTATACTACTTATGACTAGCTTTATCAATTTAAATCAAAATATCAAAATTCTAAATTTTGAAAAATTTTGAAAATGTTGTAAGGGGGGACCCTTATCACAAATTTACACCTAAATTAAGGGTTTTTCTTCGATATTTTTATCGCAAACACTTTTCGAAGGACATTTTATACTACTTATTACTAGCTTTATCAATTTAAGTAAAAATATCAAAATTCTAAATTTTGAAAATGTTGTAAGGGGCGACCCTTAACACAAATTTAAACCTAAATTAAGGGTTTTTCTTCGATATTTTCCACAATGTTCATCGCAAAGACTTTTCGAAGGACTTTTTATACAACTTAGTACTAGCTTTATCAATTTAAGTCAAAATATCAAAATTCTAAATTTTGAAAAATTTTGAAAATGTTGTAAGAGGCGACCCTTAACACAAATTTACACCTAAATTAAGGGTTTTTCTTCGATATTTTCCACAATGTTCATCGCAAAGACTTTTCGAAGGACTTTTTATACAACTTAGTACTAGCTTTATCAATTTAAATCAAAATATCAAAATCCTAAAATTTGAAAAATTTTGAAAAATTTTGAAAATGTTGTAAGGGGGACCCTTATCACAAATTTACACCTAAATTAAGGGTTTTTCTTCGATATTTTCCACAATTTTCATCGCAAAGACTTTTCGAAGGACATTTTATACTACTTATGACTAGTTTTATCAATTTAAGTCAAAATATCAAAATTCTAAGTTTTGAAAAATTTTGAAAATGTTGTAAGGGGGCCCTTATCACAAATTTACACCTAAATTAAGGGTTTTTCTTTAATATTTTCCACAATTTTCATCGCAAAGACTTTTCGAAGGACATTTTATACTACAGTCATAAGTAGTATATAATGTGTTGAAAATGTTGTAAGGGGGCACCATTATCACAAATTTACATCTAAATTAAGGGTTTTTCTTCGATATTTTCTACAATTTTCATCGCAGGACTTTTTCGAAGGACTTTTATACTACTTATGACTAGCTTTATCAATTTAAGTCAAAATATCAAAATTCTAAATTTTGAAAAATTTTGAAAATGTTTAAGGGGGACCATTATCACAAATTGACACCTAAATTAAGGGTTTTTCTTCGATATTTTCCACAATTTTCATCGCAAAGACTTTTTGAAGGACATTTTATACTACTTATTACTAGCTTTATCAATTTAAGTCAAAATATCAAAATTCTAAATTTTGAAAAATTTTGAAAAATTTTGAAAATGTTGTAAGGGGGGACCCTTATCACAAATTTACACCTAAATTAAGGGTTTTTCTTCGATATTTTCCACAATTTTCATCGCAAAGACTTTTTGAAGGACATTTTATACTACTTATTACTAGCTTTATCAATTTAAGTCAAAATATCAAAATTCTAAATTTTGAAAAATTTTGAAAAATTTTGAAAATATTGTAAGGGGGGACCCTTTATCACAAATTTACACCAAAATTAAGGGTTTTTCTTCGATATTTTCCACAATTTTCATCGCAAAGACTTTTCGAAGGACATTTTATACTACTTATGACTAGTTTTATCAATTTAAGTCAAAATATCAAAATTCTTAATTTTGAAAAATTTTGAAAATGTTGTAAGGGGGCCCTTATCACAAATTTACACCTAAATTAAGGGTTTTTCTTTAATATTTTCCACAATTTTCATCGCAAAGACTTTTCGAAGGACATTTTATACTACAGTCATAAGTAGTATATAATGTGATGAAAATGTTGTAAGGGGGCACCATTATCACAAATTTACATCTAAATTAAGGGTTTTTCTTCGATATTTTCTACAATTTTCATCGCAGGACTTTTTCGAAGGACTTTTTATACTACTTATGACTAGCTTTATCAATTTAAGTCAAAATATCAAAATTCTAAATTTTGAAACATTTTGAAAATGTTGTAAGGGGGTACCCTTATCACAAATTTACACCTAAATTAAGGGTTTTTCTTCAATATTTTCCACAATGTTCATCGCAAAGACTTTTCGAAGGACTTTTTATACAACTTAGTACTAGCTTTATCAATTTAAGTCAAAATATCAAAATTCTAAATTTTGAAAAATTTTGAAAATGTTGTAAGGGGGGACCCTTATCACAAATTGACACCTAAATTAAGGGTTTTTCTTCGATATTTTCCACAATTTTCATCGCAAAGACTTTTTGAAGGATATTTTATACTACTTATTACTAGCTTTATCAATTTAAGTCAAAATATCAAAATTCTAAATTTTGAAAAATTTTGAAAAATTTTGAAAATGTTGTAAGGGGGGACCCTTATCACAAATTTACACCTAAATTAAGGGTTTTTCTTCGATATTTTCCACAATTTTCATCGCAAAGACTTTTTGAAGGACATTTTATACTACTTATTACTAGCTTTATCAATTTAAGTCAAAATATCAAAATTCTAAATTTTGAAAAATTTTGAAAATGTTGTAAGAGGGGACCATTATCACAAATTTACACCTAAATTAAGGGGTTTTCTTCGATATTTTCTACAATTTTCATCGCAAAGACTTTTCGAAGGACATTTTATACTACTTATGACTAGCTTTATCAATTTAAGTCAAAATATCAAAATTCTAAATTTTGAAAAATTTTGAAAAATTTTGAAAATGTTGTAAGGGGGACCCTTATCACAAATTTACACCAAAATTAAGGGTTTTTCTTCGATATTTTTATCGCAAACACTTTTCGAAGGACTTTTATACTACTTATGACTAGCTTTATCAATTTAAATCAATATCAAAATTCTAAATTTTGAAAAATTTTGAAAATGTTGTAAGGGGGACCCATATCACAAATTTACACCTAAATTAAGGGTTTTTCTTCGATATTTTCCACAATTTTCATCGCAAAGACTTTTCGAAGGACATTTTATACTACTTATGACTAGCTTTATCAATTTAAGTCAAAATATCAAAATTCTAAATTTTGAAAATTTTGAAAATGTTGTAAGGGGACCCTTATCACAACATTACACCTAAATTAAGGGTTTTTCTTCGATATTTTCATCGCAAACACTTTTCGAAGGACTTTTTATACTACTTATGACTGGCTTTATCAATTTAAATTAAAATATCAAAATTCTAAATTTTGAAAAATTTTGAAAATGTTGTAAGGGGGGACCATTATCACAAATTTACACCTAAATTAAGGGTTTTTCTTCGATATTTTCTACAATTTTCATCGCAGGACTTTTTCGAAAGACTTTTTATACTACTTATGACTAGCTTTATCAATTTAAATCAAAATATCAAAATTCTAAATTTTGAAAAATTTTGAAAATGTTGTAAGGGGGGACCCTTATCACAAATTTACACCTAAATTAAGGGTTTTTCTTCGATATTTTTATCGCAAACACTTTTCGAAGGACATTTTATACTACTTATTACTAGCTTTATCAATTTAAGTAAAAATATCAAAATTCTAAATTTTGAAAATGTTGTAAGGGGCGACCCTTAACACAAATTTAAACCTAAATTAAGGGTTTTTCTTCGATATTTTCCACAATGTTCATCGCAAAGACTTTTCGAAGGACTTTTTATACAACTTAGTACTAGCTTTATCAATTTAAGTCAAAATATCAAAATTCTAAATTTTGAAAAATTTGGAAAATGTTGTAAGGGGGGACCATTATCACAAATTTACACCTAAATTAAGGGTTTTTCTTCGATATTTTCTACAATTTTCATCGCAGGACTTTTTCGAAGGACTTTTTATACTACTTATGACTAGCTTTATCAATTTAAATCAAAATATCAAAATTCTAAATTTTGAAAAATTTTGAAAATGTTGTAAGGGGGACCCTTAACACAAATTTACACCTAAATTAAGGGTTTTTCTTCGATATTTTCCACAATGTTCATCGCAAAGACTTTTCGAAGGACTTTTTATACAACTTAGTACTAGCTTTATCAATTTAAATCAAAATATCAAAATCCTAAAATTTGAAAAATTTTGAAAAATTTTGAAAATGTTGTAAGGGGGACCCTTATCACAAATTTACACCTAAATTAAGGGTTTTTCTTCGATATTTTCCACAATTTTCATCGCAAAGACTTTTCGAAGGACATTTTATACTACTTATGACTAGTTTTATCAATTTAAGTCAAAATATCAAAATTCTAAGTTTTGAAAAATTTTGAAAATGTTGTAAGGGGGCCCTTATCACAAATTTACACCTAAATTAAGGGTTTTTCTTTAATATTTTCCACAATTTTCATCGCAAAGACTTTTCGAAGGACATTTTATACTACAGTCATAAGTAGTATATAATGTGTTGAAAATGTTGTAAGGGGGCACCATTATCACAAATTTACATCTAAATTAAGGGTTTTTCTTCGATATTTTCTACAATTTTCATCGCAGGACTTTTTCGAAGGACTTTTTATACTACTTATGACTAGCTTTATCAATTTAAGTCAAAATATCAAAATTCTAAATTTTGAAAAATTTTGAAAATGTTGTAAGGGGGTACCCTTATCACAAATTTACACCTAAATTAAGGGTTTTTCTTCAATATTTTCCACAATGTTCATCGCAAAGACTTTTCGAAGGACTTTTTATACAACTTAGTACTAGCTTTATCAATTTAAGTCAAAATATCAAAATTCTAAATTTTGAAAAATTTTGAAAATGTTGTAAGGGGACCCTTATCACAAATTTACACCTAAATTAAGGGTTTTTCTTCGATATTTTTATCGCAAACACTTTTCGAAGGACTTTTTATACTACTTATGACTAGCTTTATCAATTTAAGTCAAAATATCAAAATTCTAAATTTTGAAAAATTTTGAAAATGTTTAAGGGGGACTATTATCACAAATTGACACCTAAATTAAGGGTTTTTCTTCGATATTTTCCACAATTTTCATCGCAAAGACTTTTTGAAGGACATTTTATACTACTTATTACTAGCTTTATCAATTTAACTCAAAATATCAAAATTCTAAATTTTGAAAAATTTTAAAAATTTTGAAAATGTTGTAAGGGGGACCCTTATCACAAATTTACACCTAAATTAAGGGTTTTTCTTCGATATTTTCCACAATTTTCATCGCAAAGACTTTTCGAAGGACATTTTATACTACTTATTACTAGCTTTATCAATTTAAGTCAAAATATCAAAATTCTAAATTTTGAAAAATTTTGAAAAATTTTGAAAATGTTGTAAGGGGGGACCCATATCACAAATTTACACCTAAATTAAGGGTTTTTCTTCGATATTTTCCACAATTTTCATCGCAAAGACTTTTCGAAGGACACTTTATACTACTTATGACTAGCTTTAGCAATTTAAGTCAAAATATCAAAATTCTAAATTTTGAAAAATTTTGAAAATGTTGTAAGGGGACCCTTATCACAACATTACACCTAAATTAAGGGTTTTTCTTCGATATTTTCATCGCAAACACTTTTCGAAGGACTTTTTATACTACTTATGACTGGTTTTATCAATTTAAATTAAAATATCAAAATTCTAAATTTTGAAAAATTTTGAAAATGTTGTAAGGGGGGACCATTATCACAAATTTACACCTAAATTAAGGGTTTTTCTTCGATATTTTCTACAATTTTCATCGCAGGACTTTTTCGAAGGACTTTTTATACTACTTATGACTAGCTTTATCAATTTAAATCAAAATATCAAAATTCTAAATTTTGAAAAATTTTGAAAATGTTGTAAGGGGGACCCTTATCACAAATTTACACCTAAATTAAGGGTTTTTTCTTCGATATTTTTATCGCAAACACTTTTCGAAGGACATTTTATACTACTTATTACTAGCTTTATCAATTTAAGTCAAAATATCAAAATTCTAAATTTTGAAAATGTTGTAAGGGGCGACCCTTAACACAAATTTAAACCTAAATTAAGGGTTTTTCTTCGATATTTTCCACAATGTTCATCGCAAAGACTTTTCGAAGGACTTTTTATACAACTTAGTACTAGATTTATCAATTTAAGTCAAAATATCAAAATTCTAAATTTTGAAAAATTTTGAAAATGTTGTAAGGGGGGACCATTATCACAAATTTACACCTATATTAAGGGTTTTCTTCGATATTTTCTACAATTTTCATCGCAGGACGTTTTCGAAGGACTTTTTATACTACTTATGACTAGCTTTATCAATTTAAATCAAAATATCAAAATTCTAAATTTTGAAAAAATTTTGAAAATGTTGTAAGGGGCGACCCTTAACACAAATTTACACCTAAATTAAGGGTTTTTCTTCGATATTTTCCACAATGTTCATCGCAAAGACTTTTCGAAGGACTTTTTATACAACTTAGTACTAGCTTTATCAATTTAAGTCAAAATATCAAAATCCTAAAATTTGAAAAATTTTGAAAAATTTTGAAAATGTTGTAAGGGGGATCCTAATCACAAATTTACACCTAAATTAAGGGTTTTTCTTCGATATTTTCCACAATTTTCATCGCAAAGACTTTTCGAAGGACATTTTATACTACTTATGACTAGTTTTATCAATTTAAGTCAAAATATCAAAATTCTAAGTTTTGAAAATTTTGAAAATGTTGTAAGGGGGCCCTTATCACAAATTTACACCTAAATTAAGGGTTTTTCTTTAATATTTTCCACAATTTTCATCGCAAAGACTTTTCGAAGGACATTTTATACTACAGTCATAAGTAGTATATAATGTGTTGAAAATGTTGTAAGGGGGCACCATTATCACAAATTTACATCTAAATTAAGGGTTTTTCTTCGATATTTTCCACAATTTTCATCGCAGGACTTTTTCGAAGGACTTTTTATACTACTTATGACTAGCTTTATCAATTTAAGTCAAAATATCAAAATTCTAAATTTTGAAAAATTTTGAAAATGTTGTAAGGGTGCCCTTATCACAAATTTACATCTAAATTAAGGGTTTTTCTTCAATATTTTCCACAATGTTCATCGCAAAGACTTTTCGAAGGACTTTTTATACAACTTAGTACTAGCTTTATCAATTTAAGTCAAAATATCAAAATTCTAAATTTTGAAAAATTTTGAAAATGTTGTAAGGGGGGACCCTTATCACAAATTAACACCTAAATTAAGGGGTTTTTCTTCGATATTTTTATCGCAAACACTTTTCGAAGGACTTTTTATACTACTTATGACTAGCTTTATCAATTTAAGTCAAAATATCAAAATTCTAAATTTTGAAAAATTTTGAAAATGTTTAAGGGGGGACCATTATCACAAATTGACACCTAAATTAAGGGTTTTCTTCGTCATTTTCCACAATTTTCATCGCAAAGACTTTTTGAAGGACATTTTATACTACTTATTACTAGCTTTATCAATTTAAGTCAAAATATCAAAATTCTAAATTTTAAAAAATTTTGAAAAATTTTGAAAATGTTGTAAGGGGGGACCCTTATCACAAATTTACACCTAAATTAAGGGTTTTTCTTCGATATTTTCCACAATTTTCATCGCAAAGACTTTTTGAAGGACATTTTATACTACTTATGACTAGCTTTATCAATTTAAGTCAAAATATCAAAATTCTAAATTTTGAAAAATTTTGAAAATGTTGTAAGGGGGTACCCTTATCACAAATTTACACCTAAATTAAGGGTTTTTCTTCAATATTTTCCACAATGTTCATCGCATAGACTTTTCGAAGGACTTTTTATACAACTTAGTACTAGCTTTATCAATTTAAGTCAAAATATCAAAATTCTAAATTTTGAAAAATTTTGAAAATGTTGTAAGGGGGACCCTTATCACAAATTTACACCTAAATTAAGGGTTTTCTTCGATATTTTATCGCAAACACTTTTCGAAGGACTTTTTATACTACTTATGACTAGCTTTATCAATTTAAATCAATATCAAAATTCTAAATTTTGAAAAATTTTGAAAATGTTGTGACGTAAGGGGGACCTATCACAAATTTACACCTAAATTAAGGGTTTTTCTTCGATATTTTCCACAATTTTCATCGCAAAGACTTTTCGAAGGACATTTTATACTACTTATTACTAGCTTTATCAATTTAAGTCAAAATATCAAAATTCTAAATTTTGAAAAATTTTGAAAATGTTGTAAGGGGGACCCTTATCACAAATTTACACCTAAATTAAGGGTTTTTCTTCGATATTTTCCACAATTAATTCATCGCAAAGACTTTTGAAGGACATTTTATACTACTTATTACTAGCTTTATCAATTTAAGTCAAAATATCAAAATTCTAAATTTTGAAATTTTGAAAAATTTTGAAAATGTTGTAAGGGGGGACCCTTATCACAAATTTACACCAAAATTAAGGGTTTTTCTTCGATATTTTTATCGCAAACACTTTCGAAGGACTTTTTATACTACTTATGACTGGCTTTATCAATTTAAATCAAAATATCAAAATTCTAAATTTTGAAAAATTTTGAAAATGTTGTAAGGGGGACCCTTATCACAAATTTACACCTAAATTAAGGGTTTTTTCTTCGATATTTTCTACAATTTTCATCGCAGGACTTTTTCGAAGGACTTTTTATACAACTTATGTACTAGCTTTATCAATTTAAGTCAAAATATCAAAATTCTAAATTTTGAAAAATTTTGAAAATGTTGTATGTTGTAGGGGGTACCCTTATCACAAATTTACACCTAAATTAAGGGTTTTTCTTCAATATTTTCCACAATGTTCATCGCAAAGACTTTTCGAAGGACTTTTTATACAACTTAGTACTAGCTTTATCAATTTAAGTCAAAATATCAAAATTCTAAATTTTGAAAAATTTTGAAAATGTTGTAAGGGGGACCCTTATCACAAATTTACACCTAAATTAAGGGTTTTTCTTCGATATTTTTATCGCAAAGACTTTTCGAAGGACTTTTTATACTACTTATGACTAGCTTTATCAATTTAAGTCAAAATATCAAAATTCTAAATTTTGAAAAATTTTGAAAATGTTGTAAGGGGGACCCTTATCACAAATTTACACCTAAATTAAGGGTTTTTCTTCGATATTTTCCACAATTTTCATCGCAAAGACTTTTTGAAGGACATTTTATACTACTTATTACTAGCTTTATCAATTTAAGTCAAAATATCAAAATTCTAAATTTTGAAAAATTTTGAAAAATTTTGAAAATGTTGTAAGGGGGACCCTTATCACAAATTTACACCTAAATTAAGGGTTTTTCTTCGATATTTTCCACAATTTTCATCGCAAAGACTTTTTGAAGGACATTTTATACTACTTATGACTAGCTTTATCAATTTAAGTCAAAATATCAAAATTCTAAATTTTGAAAAATTTTGAAAATGTTTGTGGGGACCCTTATCACAAATTTACACCTAAATTAAGGGTTTTTCTTCGATATTTTCACAATGTTCATCGCAAAGACTTTTCGAAGGACTTTTTATACTACTTATTACTAGCTTTATCAATTTAAGTCAAAATATCAAAATTCTAAATTTTGAAAAATTTTGAAAATGTTGTAAGGGGGACCCTTATCACAAATTTACACCTAAATTAAGGGTTTTCTTCGATATTTTCCACAATTTTCATCGCAAAGACTTTTCGAAGGACTTTTTATACTACTTATGACTAGCTTTATCAATTTAAATCAATATCAAAATTCTAAATTTTGAAAAATTTTGAAAATGTTGTAAGGGGGACCCTTATCACAAATTTACACCTAAATTAAGGGTTTTTCTTCGATATTTTCCACAATTTTCATCGCAAACACTTTTCGAAGGACATTTTATACTACTTATGACTAGCTTTATCAATTTAAGTCAAAATATCAAAATTCTAAATTTAGAAAAATTTTGAAAATGTTGTAAGGGGGGACCCTTATCACAAATTTACACCTAAATTAAGGGTTTTCTTCGATATTTTCATTTTCATCGCAAAGACTTTTTGAAGGACATTTTATACTACTTATTACTAGCTTTATCAATTTAAGTCAAAATATCAAAATTCTAATTTTGAAAAATTTTGAAAAATTTTGAAAATGTTGTAAGGGGGGACCCTTATCACAAATTTACACCAAAATTAAGGGTTTTTCTTCGATATTTTTATCGCAAACACTTTTCGAAGGACTTTTTATACTACTTATGACTAGCTTTATCAATTTAAATCAATATCAAAATTCTAAATTTTGAAAAATTTTGAAAATGTTGTAAGGGGGACCCTTATCACAAATTTACACCTAAATTAAGGGTTTTTCTTCGATATTTTCCACAATTTTCATCGCAAAGACTTTTCGAAGGACATTTTATACTACTTATGACTAGCTTTATCAATTTAAGTCAAAATATCAAAATTCTAAATTTTGAAAAATTTTGAAAATGTTGTAAAGGGGGACCCTTATCACAACATTACACCTAAATTAAGGGGTTTTCTTCGATATTTTCATCAATCACAAATTTACACCTAAATTAAGGGTTTTCTTCAATATTTTCCACAATTTTCATCGCAAACACTTTTCGAAGGACTTTTTATACTTACTTATTACTGGCTTTATCAATTTAAAATCAAAATATCAAAATTATAAATTTTATGAAAAATTTTGAAAATGTTGTAAGGGGGCACCCTTATCACAAATTTACACCTAAATTAAGGGTTTTTCTTCGATATTTTCTACAATTTTTCATCGCAGAACTTTTTCGAAGGACTTTTTATACTACTTATTACTAGCTTTATCAATTTAAAGTCAAAATATCAAAATTCTAAAATTTAGAAAAAATTTTGAAAATGTTGTAGGGAGGACCCTTATCACAAATTTACACCTAAATTAAGGGTTTTTCTTCTGATAT